>JAODAL010026387.1:0-56873 GCA_025379985.1 Phyllomedusa bahiana | reverse complement strand
TAACCCCCCTAGACAACCTCTTACATATTCACTCTTGTAGACTCTATTAGTGTGAAGAACTGCTATAGGTATTCTGTTAATGATTTTCGAAGAAGACTTTTTACATTTAGTATTTTTTGTATTAGTACTTTAGTGTTTGTATTTGCAAGAATATCTATCCAGACACTGCATAGATGAATAGTAGCATTTAGTCAATAGCCTTGCCCTATTTATTTAGTACTCTAATACAGAAATAAGAGTTAATCATTAATTTTGTACATGTATTTCAGATGCCACACTACAAGATCGGCTTTTTTTTACTAAAAAGACTTCAAGGCAAGTTGTACAAACTCCATTTTTCAGACCCCTTAAAAACAAGAATATAAACTCAAGAGGCTAAAAAATTGCCTCTCCATGATGATCACATTTTGGCTCCTGGAGGCGGGTGGTTTTTTTTGGGATGGATATATCACAAAAGTAGAGCAAATTGAAAACAAAACACCAACTTTATCAAACATGCAAAATGTTAATAATATATCCACCAATGAACAGTATACTACATCGCCCAGAGAAGAGCTTTCTGTTTCTAATGCAAGAGTTTTGTCCAACCACGATAATAAAAAACCTCTCAAGCATTTGCATCGCACAAAATCCCATAAATTTTCCAAGAACAATGGGGAAGAGGAATATTTTTGCAAATGTAATCCGAAAGAAAAAATTTTCCAAAACAATCTTTACAATAGACCCCAAGCATTTTACACTCGTCAGGTTTTTCATTTTTGATGGGACAACAAATTGATGTACCCTACAAAGAGAAATTTCAATGGATTTAGGTGGACACCCCCAAGTTTTCCTTTCTGAAAAATACACCATTTATGCCAAGAAACAAAAGGGGCCAAGCATTCACAGCAAATGCAAACTAATTCCCCAAATTTAAGAGTTATTGCGGGGGCAAAAACCACAGTTGTCAGTTCTTCATATACAGAATAATGAGCATTTACTTTTACAGCCACGCAACTCAATGAACACAAAAGAAACCAGTCGGCAAACAAATAATTGCAATATATCTGAAAAACCCCCTGCATCTTATAGTGGGCTAAATCTGAAAAGTCCTTTTACAAAAAGGAAAAACCTCTTCAATAAGGGGCTAACCCCCAAGAGAAAAAAAGTAAAGCAGCAGCATTTCACTTCAATTTATTAGAAAAACATTCCCATTCCCAGTTTGCAAATAATGTGAGTTGTTTTCTAAATACATCATCCAATGAAAAGATACCTGTCATTCAAACAAAAATTGAAAAAACATCACAACAGGAAGCAAATGTTCTTTCACCCCAAAATGATCTGGAAAAAATAAAGACTCCAGTGTCATCAGATGAACACACAGTGGTTAAAAAATGCACCACCAAAATGAATCAAAACAAACACACATTCCCAACACAGAGGAGTGATGACTTTACTACTTCCGGAAAAATCATTCAAACTCGTTTATTATCTTCAAGACCAGGACCGGAAATTGTAGATCCTTTCCCAAACATACCAAAGCAGGCTGAGATTTCAGTTGCACAAAGTGATCTTCATAATGATTTGGAAAGTATCTCAGAACAGGAAGACATGAAAACATGGCAAACAAGTCAGGGGCAAGTTTGTTGTATTTTATGAAACTTAAAATTAAAAGAAAACTTTGAATAAACTTTTGGCGGTAGAGCTAACAAAACACTGTATAGTAACTGATAACAGTAATTGTTTTATGTATATTTATTTTTAAATAAAGAAATATCTGCTGCACAGTGATTATCAGCAAGAAACTCATTCCATATACAATGGGTAAAATAAGTATTTGATACACTGGCGATTTTGCAAGTTTTCCCACCTACAAAGAATGGAGAGGTCTATAATTTTAATTGTAGGTGTAACGGTTTAGTGAATTCGCTGGACCACCGCAAGCAATGATAGTTAAGCCACGCCAGGGAGCGGAGTCTAAGTAGCCCCTGGTATTCATCAGAGCCCGCCGCAAAGCGGGATGGACTTGCTGCGGCGTGAGGCTACCAGGTCGCTACCCCTGACGTGACTTGCTTGCGATGGCGGCCGGGGTAATGCGTGGTACAGAATCGTAATCCAGAGACGTAGTCGGGGACAGGCAGGAGGTCAGGACGGGCGGCAGAGGTTCGTGGTCAGAGACGGGCAGATGGTCAGGGCAGGCGGCAAACAGGCAAGGTCAGGAAACGTGGCGGAACGGACTGGTACACGGGTAATCAAACAGAACTCCAAACTCTCTCAAAACAAACTAACGCACACCAACAATCTGGCAGAGAGTGCAGGGGGCGTGTACAATATATAGGACCAGCGGCCGGCAATAGACTAATTACCGGCGCGCTGGCCCTTTAAATCCAGACCAGCCGTCGCGCGCGCCGTAAGCAGCGGGTACACGCGCGGTGGCCGGCACAGGCAGGAGCAGGGAGCACAGGAGCGGGGATGGGTAAGTACACTGGCACCGGAGCCTGAGCAACAGAGGAATGGTCGCGGGCGGCAGCGGCACCCGCGCTGGACCCCCTGCGGGCATGGGGGCGGCCGCGGGGGGCGATGACACTCGCGCCAGCCCCCATTACAGTAGGTACACATCAACTGTGTATCAAAGAAAACAGGTACACAGGTGCATACATTAGAAGACTCAGGTCACAGCCACAAACATGACCTTATCATAAGGCAATAACATATATCAATATGTATGAGTCTCTATATAGCTTACAGCATTAAATATGCAGTCGCATAAGGAGGTACCTGAGTGTAGATACAGAATAGGTAGTACATACCCTGCAACAAGCAGGGAACAAATAAAAAAAAGTTAAAAAAGCGTGAGCAAAACAAATTTGCCATCTCAGTTGTTCAAGAGAACAAATTTAAACCCAAATAGTTTGACATGGGGATTTAAAAGTAGCGTGGATACAGCAACCTTGCATGTGGTACCTTAAACATTAAACGTTCAAGGTAACACCAGGGGGCGACCACATTTTAAGGACTCGGGGGATCCTTGTACCCCAGGGCCCTTAAGGAACCAACCGTGCCCAGGGAGCTCAACCACCTTCCCCATAACTTATCGAATTTACCTGCTTTATTTCTGCGCTTGAGCAACCACCTCTGATGTGGCAGCATACCATTGATCCAACCCATCCACTCATTAACTGAAGGGGGTCTAGAGGTCAGCCATGTCCGCGCTATAGCCTTCATTGCCTAGTAAAAAAACTTTAATTGCGAAAGTATGGGTAGAGCAAGAGCCCAGACTGTCGGGCTTGGGTCCAAATAAACAAGCTGTTGGGATAAGGGGGACTGGGCATCACATCTTATCATTTAAAAACTGAACAACCTGTGACCAGAAACCCAATACTTTGGGGCAAGACCATATCAGGTGCAAAACGGTGCCTGAGGTCAGATGACATTTAGGGCATTCATCCATATATCCACTTCAAAATTGAAAAATTCTAGATGTGGTGTAATAAGACCTATGTAGGATAAAAAGTGGAATCAATCTATCATTGAGATTAGAAGAAACAAACCTGGGTGAAGATACACATACCTCCCAGTTTTCTTCAGTCATAGGGCCCAGGTCCGCCTTCCATTGCCCCTGAAGGTCTCGCAAACGATCCTCCCTACTTCATGAGGAGAGAAGGGCATAGAAATGGGAAATTACGTGGCCAGTTGGAGGGGATAGGAGCAACTGAGGGAAAGGAAATTTGTTAAACACAATATCAGAATGACCCAGTTGAGATGTAACCGCGTGTTTCACCCGAAGGTAAGTAAACACTTGGGAAGAAGGGAGACAAAACTCAGCCTGCAGGTCCGGTAATAGTCTGAACTCTGAGTTGGAGCAAATATGAGAGATATACCACACGCCATGCGCACTCCAATTCACCTCGTAAGATAGGCGCGTCAAGTCCGGGAAAAGTTTGCATTGCCACATTGGAGTAAATAAATCAATACTCTCAGTGTAGTATAGTGGGCATACCTTCTTCCACACCATAAGGGCCTGTCTCGACAAGGCGTTAAATTGCGTGGTGAAACAGGAATATTGACGTGTTGTTGGATTCCTGTAGCACCAAGCATCAGTGACCCCAAAATCAGTCATTAGAGATTGCAGGGATGAAGGTATGGGATCCAAGGAGCCCGTGTAAGATGGGTCGAAACGGTCCAGACGCCTGTCCCAAGTACAATTGAAGTCTCCTAGCCAAATACTTGGCATGGAGGGATATGTAGCAAGTACTTCTAGAATCTGCCTAATCATTATCGAGGAATACGGAGGCGGGACATAAACCCCCACTATAATAAACGGGTTATGAAATAAAGAGCATATCAATACGATGTACCTTCCCATATCATCCAACACAGCCCTAGTAAGGCTAAAGCGGACCATGTGACTGATAAAAATAGAGCCTCCCCTGGCACAGCTTGTGAATGTCGAGTGATAAGACCAATGACTAAGTAGTGGTAGCTTATCAGGAATCATGTTGGTCTCTTGGAGGCACACATTATCACATTTGCGCGACCTCAGGTATTTAAAAACTAGTGCCCTCTTGATGCGATCATTCAGCCCCCGAACATTCCACGTAAGCAAAGAGATTACATTATTCGCCATGCTGACAATTTTAGATTGAGGTATCCACAAGGTGCCTGAGTCCCATACAGAGGGAGTAACAAAGTTACCCATGTCACATAATGCTGAGCTAGAACAACTGAGAGGTAAATTGCCT
Source organism: Phyllomedusa bahiana (assembly GCA_025379985.1). Lineage (NCBI taxonomy): Eukaryota > Metazoa > Chordata > Amphibia > Anura > Hylidae > Phyllomedusa > Phyllomedusa bahiana. Next base: position 52,152 of record JAODAL010026387.1, on the reverse strand, counting down.
GGAAAGAAAGTACCAAAAAAAAAACAACTGACCCCGTTTCCCACCCTACTCCGTTGCCAAAAGTACGAAGCATTGGATCCCCGAACAGTCCCAAAAAACAAGTAAAAAACAAGCGGTTAGCTAGGAATGCAAATAGAAACGTCCACAGAAGACAGTCAGGAAGTCCCCTGGTTACCGCATCAGCGACAGAGTACAACCCAGTCCGTAATTGGGACTACCTTGTGGCAGCACATATCAGAGCGAGATTTAGAAGAACCGAGGTTGTCAAGACGCATACATTATACACCCAGAGAAAGGAAGGGACACGAATAGGGGAGAGAGAAGAAAGGGAAAGAAGGGGAAAAAAAAAGGAAAGAGGGAGGGAGAGGGGGAGGAGAGAAGGGGGGAAGCGGGAAAATCAATGGCATAGCTTCCTAATGAGCCGCAAGGTGAAACCAGCATGGTAACAGGTTACACAGAGAGTCATTCAACTGCCTGGTTTGGTGATCTTCTGCCCTCTTGGTTGCGGGCTCCAAACCAGACAATAGTCCCCTGGGGGCTATTGAAAAAGAAGGTCTTGTTTTCGGCAATGACTTTCAATCTGGCAGGATATAACATTGCATATTTGTAATTACGCTCCCGTAGCTTCTGTTTAGCAGTGAGGAACAGAGCTCTCTTTTTCTGAACATCAATAGAAAGTCAGGATACACCAGAACCTTGGAGTTGCTGACAGGTATTGGACCTTTTTCTCTAGTGAGCCGAAGAAAAGTGTCTCTGTCCCTGTAATTTAGGAGTTTGGCTATAAATGTACATGGAGGCGCTCCAATTGGGGGAGGTCTCGATAGAATCCTGTGTGCTCGTTCCACTGCGAACATAACCGAGAACTTATCTCTGCCATAGGTATAAATAAGAAGGTTTTCCAGAAAGGATTCAGGAGCAGATCCCTCCGAGCTCTCTGCGAGACCTATAAAGCGCAGTTGCATCTCCTCAGTCTATTCTCCTGATCATCCAGGTGTTGATGGAGCTTAGTAATACTCCTTTCGGCCTCCTCAACGCGTCGGGACAGAGGAACGGTCTGATCTTCCAAAGTACTGACTCTATTCTCCACCTCGGTTACCCACTTGTGCGTTTTCTGCGCATCATGCCTTAATAATGAGATACCCACTTTTATTTCCTTTATGCGGGAAGTGAGAGTAGTTTGGCAGGTGTGTATGGTGGCAAGAACTTTCATGGTCTCTGGGTTCAGAGTTTCCACATCCGAAACATCTTGTTCAGATTCCGCCTGTATATCGGATATAGGTTCGGGGTCTGCCGGAGAGGAAATTTCTGAACGGCAAAACTTGTTTGATTTCTCCAGGGCTTTTATGGATGATCCAATGGGAGCCATGGGTAGTTGCAGTGGTAATTGAACAGTGGAAATCACCACAGGCCAAAAAAAAGGAAGGAAGGTAGGATGCTAGGGTGAATATTGCACTATGGGGACCTCCTATCCTAAGTAGAGGACACCGCTTTACATTCCGCTAACACAGAAGGATTAACCTACACAGAGGTACAGCGACTGGTGACCTGTCATGCGTTGGCGCTGCAGATGCCAACTTGGGTACAGGTGTGGCAATCCGTCCATAGGCACGCACTACAGAAACACAGCAAAGTCTCACAGAGAAGGCGGCTGAGAGGAAATGCGCACTGCCGGTTAGCGGTGTGTGGATGCAGCGTTTACAGTCATGCCAGCTGCTTCAGCATGGGAACAGGTTGCAGATCACTCGGGGACCAGTAGCCAATGGTCCTAGGCTGCAGAATATATAGAACACTTTGAATTTTCACTGATGTAGAGGAAAGACAGTCTATCTCGCCACTTCTCTAGGTGGGCACAAGAGGGCGACAGAGACCGCAAAAACACTGCTATGGTAGGAGAGAGGCAGGAATGGAAAGCAGTATGCTAATAAGAAAGTGTATTTGCTTCAGGGCAAGCTGTTTACACACCCGCAGGCTACAGAATAAAACTTGTATAGAGAAGAGGTAGCAGGTGTCTCAGAGTCTTCAAATTCAGGTGGTGTGTTTCTGGTGGGGCAGTAAAGATGGCGGCGCCACGTGCGCTCCTCGGTTCCAGAAGAAATGGCAGGGGCACAGTACTCACGGCTCTGTATCACGCACAGGGCTCCCACTGCACCATACACAGATCCTCTCCAACTCCTCTCTTCATCGCTGCTATTACTGCCGCGCGACGGCTGGCACGCTGAAAAGCACGGTGCCTCTGCAGCGCAGAGGTGCAGCCGCGGCGGGTCCGCAGGACCAGGCAGGGAATAGCGCTGCTTTGGCGGCTTATACTGCGCCCGGGTTATGTCACGGGTCTTGTTCGGGCTCAGCGGTGTGTTCCCACAAGCACAGACCAGGCAAGGCAGCCGGCAGGAAAGCAGGCCACACTCTCTGCTGCCTGCAAGATGGCGGCCCCGCGCTCCAAGTCTGAACTGAGATCCGGCCGCTCCACCATCACTGCTCCTTCCAAGGTCTTCTGCGCAGCTCCGGTCTCCACCAGCGAGAGCCCGCTCTCCCCCGGCAATCCCAAGCGATTTGAGGCAGGATATTGCAGGATATAGCAGGGAAAGACCGGTGAGAAAGCAGGAGCTCTCGCACCACGTGTCTGCTCACAGTGGCTGCCAGGCCACACCCCCCACTTTGTATGATTTTTAAATAATTAATTTACATTTATTGCATGAAATAATTAGAAATTGTATACCTGCACAAGTCTGGGGTTGACTAAAGGACAATAGACAAACAGCTTAGTTAAAAGGAAGCAACTGTCGGCGTAATTATTATAAAATGGAAGAAACACAAGATGACTTTTAATTAGTGATGAGCGATCTAATCGAGAAAAGTTGCTGCTCGGCGCCATTAGCTTCCACACTGTTAACAGAACGGACCTCTGTCTCTCTGCTTAGCTTTTTTAAAAGCTGGCAGACACTATTTACCAGTGTTCTAAAGACATAAAAGGCTGCTAGATAGAATAGTTAGCTTAGGGTACAGCAAGATTAGGCAATTCTAGTCAGTATTAGTTAGAGATTTGGAAACAGCTGCATTGCCCTGAAGTGCATAGCTGCAAGGGGGGCGCAGCTTCTACATCAGACATATTTCTCATATCTAATCAGTGTGAGCTAGCACCATATTTTATTTCTGCATTGCCCTGCACTGCCTGCAAGCTTTGTCTGAGGAGGGGGGGGCCGCTTGGTTGTGGGGTGAACTTCTGCATCATACACAGCTGCGTTCATCTGTCATAAGAAATCAGAGTTTATTCTATTTCTACCTCTGCTTGTCAGAAAAGACTGCATGCCTTAGACAATCCGTAGAAAAATATTCTATTTGTACTGTTGGTTGTCAGTTGTGGGAAAATACCACATTTATTAGGCATTCTGTGGAAAAAATTTCTATTTCTATCCTTGGTTGTCAGTTGTCCGAAAAGACCGCATTTCTTAGATAATCCTTAGAAAAATATTCTATTTGTACTCCTGGTTGTCAGTTGTGGGAAGACCACATCTATTACATATTCCACGGAAAAAAGTAATATTTTTATGCGTGGTTGTCAGTTGTCCGAAAAGACCACATTTCTTAGATAATCCGTAGAAAAATATTCTATTTGTACTTCTGGTTGTCAGTTTTAGGCAAAGACCACATTTATTAGGTATTCCTTAGAAAAAATTTCTATTTCTATCCCTTGTTGTCAGTTCTCCGAAAAGACCACATTACTTAGATAATCCATAGAAAAATATTCTATTTGTACTCCTGGTTGTCAGTTGTGGAAAAAGACCACATTTCATAGATATTCTGTAGAAAACATTTCTATTTCTACCCCTGGTTGTCAGTTGTCAGAAAAGACCACATTTCTTAGATAATCTGTAGAAAAAAGTCAATTAGCTAGACCTACTTGGCAGTTGTAAATTTCGGGGACTGAAGGATGAACACTGTTGATTTGGTGTTACGGTTCTTCCACAAGACCGCATTTCACAGATATTCGATAGAAACAGTTCTGTTTCTAATCCTAGTTGCCAGTTGGAAATTACAGGGATTTAAGAACACCTGTGATTTGCTGTCTTTGCAGTACAGTTTTTCAACAAGAGACTGTGAAAAATCTTCTAGACCTTTTTAATATTTATCTGTCTGAACATGGAGCGAACTACAGGTGGTAAGCGAGCAAAGAGGGGATAGGACGTGGAGCTAGAGGTACGAGAGAAGGCGCTCCTTCCAGTGCTCCGGACAACAGGCAAGCAAGCACATCGTCAGTTGCAGGGCAGTCAGGCCTGTCATCGCTCGGTTGGTTACCTGTGAATCTCAGTAATGAAGAGCATCGCCAATCTGTTCTTCAGTGGTTAACGCAACCTGTATCCAGTGGTTCTACCACCTTGTCCTCACCGTCACGGCCACAAATGTCGTCATCATCATCGTCAGCATCCGTTGCACCTGAAGCAAAGGCAGCCCAAACGTCAACCCATGTACAGACCACTGTGGATAATCCATGTTCTGAAGAGCTCTTTGATGACACAATACGGGTGGGGTCACAAGGCATTTCAAAAGATCAAGAGGCCAAAAAGGATGATTTCGTCTGCTCTGACACCCAATCTTTGATGCCATCAGAGGAGAAGGAAGCTGGTCAGTTAGGACAAATTCCGAGTGGTCAGCAATGCCTTGCAGTGCCTGTGGCTTCTAGCCCGCAGCTTCAGGATGTAGACTGTCAGGAAGCGGAAGTCACCTGTGATGATGAGGATGATATTAATGACATTGCAGATCCAACGTGGTCTTTTCAGCAGCCTTGGCTTGCGAGCGCCTCATCAGTGGACGAGGAGGAAGATGATGGGGTAGTGTCAGTGTGGGTACGGTCTTAGAAAGGGAGGAGGCGGTCACACAAGTCTGCTGAGATTAGTCCGCTACTAACTTATCGGCATTGAAAAGGTCCAGGACCTGCGAAGCCTGTGCCTTTTTCAATCAAGCCTCAGATTTGCCGACCGATGTCATATGCCGGATTTGCCGTCAACGCACCAGTAGAAGCAAGAATCCACAGTGTTTAACCACCATGAGCAGGAATAGGCACATGCATCTAAAGCAAGAGGAGTCACTTGGAGAAAAAAGGCCACACAGGTCCTGGGTTTCCAACCACTGTGACACGCCTGTCTCCTCCTCCGCCACTTCCAAGACCAAGCGTCCCTCTGCTGCCCATGTCCTGCTGCGGCATGAGCAAGCATCAGCCCCAGTGCCACATACTGTTGCCCGATTACCACACCACCACAACCAGAGACACAGCCTACCCCTTTTCCTTCCACCAGTTTGACCTGCACGCCGTACAGCGGCCAGTCTAGCAGCCAGCCCCTTTTACCAGGTATGGGAGCAGAAGAAATGCTGTCAACCCAACCATCCTAAAGCCAAAAGCCTGAATGTCGGCATTGCCAGGCTCTTGGCCTTGGAAATGTTGCCTTTCCGACTGGCGGACACAGATGCGAATACAGAGCCTTACTCACCATCGGATCTAGAAGGCCCGACAGTTGCCCAACTTTAAAGGTCTTCGTTAGGTGGTGGTTCGAGGTCCAGGGCTGGTGCAGGGCGGCGCTTCAGCTCTCAGAGTACAGCGTATGAGGCTATCCAGGGCTGTGTGATGCTGAGGATGAGGAGCAGAGGAGGAGGATGAGGCATGGCTGGACACCGATGGTAACGATGTCCCTGCGTTGGAAAGAGGTTGGCACAGATTTGAGGCGGAGGAGGAAGACGAGGAATATCTGTTTAGTGCCCCTTGACCACAAGACTTGGGAAATCCTGGCTGCATCTCTCACATGAGTGCTCGGATGCTCCATTTCCTGCAACATGATCCACGCATCAAGGCAATCAAAATGAACCGCAGTTACTGGGTGGCCACCTCTTTGAGCCACGTTACAAAGCGAAAGTCAGCACTTTCCTTCCACCTGTACAAAGTAGGAATTTGAAACCGTGCTCATTGATCAATTCGAGACATCTATTTGTCTGATTCACGTTCTAATGTCACGGTGGAACAACGTCAGCAACGTGACAGCAGTCAAGTGTCAAGTAGCCAAAGTAGCAGCAGCAGCAGGCGTTGTGGCAGAAGCCTAATCGGTGACCTGTGGTAATCGTTATTTACCACCTCAGCAACAACTATAATGCAGGCCACAAATCAGACACACAGAGACCGCTTTAAGACCATGGTCCACGACTACCTGTGACTCAACACCGATGTTTTTGGACATGTACCAGACCCAGGGCCGCCGTACAGCCAGTACAGGGGGTACTCGTGTACAGGGCCCGGTAAAACAAGGGGGTCCGCTGCAAGCATGCCCTCTTGTTCCATAATCTACTCAGCCTGTACACGGGCCCCGCGGCACTGCTGAATGTCCGCAGGGGCCCGTGTGGCTCTGCGTCCGAGGAGGGGGCCCGTACGGCTATGCGTCTCAGGAGGGGGCCTGCGGCTCTGCGTCCGGGGAGGGGTGCCGGCGCTCTTTACATACAGCTGCAGCAGTGTCGGTCTGTCACCTCCTTCCTCTTCTCCAGCGTCTCCGGTGATCCGAGTTGGCCCCTCCCCTCTCTCTGCCTGTGGGCGGGGCTTCAGTGATTCCTGCTGGCAGAGAGAGAGGAGTGTCCGACTCCGATCACAGGAGACGCTGGAGAACTGCAACGAGGTGAGAGACTCTGCTGCTGTATGTAAAGAGCGTGGGCCCCTCCTCACACTCTGAGGTAATGTGGGGCCCCATTGAAGCCCCCCCTCTGCCCCAGCGTCCCCCCCTGAGGCTGGGGGGGGCTGCTGTGTGTGTGTCTGTGTGTGAGACTGGGGGGACTGCTATATGTGTGTGTGTGAGACTGGGGGGGCTGCTGTGTGTGTGTGTGTGTGTGGTGTGTGTGTGTGTGTGTGTGAGACTGGGGGGTGCTGCTGTGTGTGTGTGAGACTTGGGGGGTGCTGCTGTGTGTGTGAGACTTGGGGGGGCTGCTGTGTGTGTGTGAGACTGGGGGGGGCTGCTGTGTGTGTGTGTGTGTGTGTGTGTGTGTGTGTGTGTGTGTGTGTGTGTGTGTGTGTGTGAGACTGGGGGGGCTGCTTTGTGTGTGTGTTTGTGTGTGTGTGAGAGACTGAGGGGGCTTCTGTGTGTGTGTGTGAGACTGGGGGGGGGCTGCTGTGTGTGTGAGACTGGGGGGGGCTGCTGTGTTTGTGTGAGACTGGGTGGGGCTGCTGTGTGTGTGTGTGAGACTGGAGGGGCTGCTGTGTGTGTGTGTGAGACTGGGGGGGCTGCTGTGTGTGTGTGTGTGTGTATGAGACTGGGAGGGCTGCTGTGTGTGTGTGAGAATGGGGGGCTGCTGTGTGTGTGTGTGTGTGTGTGTGTGTGTGTGTGTGTGTGTGTGTGTGTGTGTGTGTGTGTGAGACTGGGGGTGCTGCTGTGTGTGTGAGACTGGGGGGGGGGCTGCTGTGTGTGTGAGAGACTGGGGGGGCTGCTGTGTGTGTGTAAGACTGGGGGGAGGCTGCTGTGTCTGAGTGGGGGCGGAGCGATGGGGTCGGCAGAGGGCGGGGTTGATGTGCGGGGGGGAGGGGGAGCAGATGCTTCACCTGTATGGGGTCCCGAAATTTCTGATGGCGGCCCTGACCGGACCCAATCGACTTCTGGGTGTCCAAAATGGATGAATGGCCCGATCTTGCTCGGCACGCCATAGAAGTGTTATCCTGCCCAGCAGCCAGTGTCATCTGGGAAAGGACCTTCAGCACAGCTGGGGGATTGATAACATATCCGGCTTTCCCCTGAAAATGTGGATCGTTGGACTTTTATCAAAATGAATCAAGTGTGGATCTTCTATTATTTTGTTGCTCCAGTTGCCGAGGTTGCCGATTAGTAGCCGGTCTACTTCACATTCCTCTGGGGGCTTGAAAAAGAAATGGTCCTATTGAAAGATTTTTTTTCAAAATGCTCATTTCTTACTGCTAATTGTATTCAGAGTGTCCAAAAGGTCATCATGCTTATTTTGTGGTTATGAGACTGTAAAAGACACCAATAGTAAAGGTTTTCTTGAAAAAACCTTATTCCAATAAATCATTTCTTCATGAAAATTTTAAGCAGTGTCAATGGTTTTGGGGTCATGGTGCTGTAAAAAAAACAGCTATAATCCACGCCCTATTCCAAAAAAATGTTTTTTTAAAAACTCTTTTATTCTTGATAATTTTATTGAGTGTCAAAAAGGTCATTTTTGCTGCCTTTGGGGTCATGCAGCTGGAAAAGACAGAGCTATTCAAGGTTCTATTCAAATAAATCTTTCAAATACTCATTTTTTCCTACTAATTTTATTCTCTGTGTCCATAAGGGCATTTCTGCTGGTTTTGGGCAGGCTACTGTGAAACTGGTGCCAGAGGTGCAAATAGGGCAGTACTCCTGTCAGTGGCCCTCTGCCTTTGACAACATACATGCGCATCTACAAGAAGTGCAACTTTATGCACATTAAGGGTATGAGCACCAAAGAAAATGCCACCTAAATGCTATCATGGCAATACTGCCAGGATCTACAATGTTAAACAGCATGCTGTTGGTATAATTGTGAACAAGCAGATCAATGGTAAAACCCTTGCCACAAGAATCAACGTTCGTGTGGAGTACATTCGCCACCCCAAGAGCAGAGAGAGTTTCCTCCAGCGCATCCAGGAAAACGAGAGGAAGAAAAAGGAAAGTAAATCCAAGAACCTCCCACGTGATCAAAAGAAGGAATATAATCAAAACTACTAATCCAAATAGAACAATCCCTTTAAAATATAACTTTTAATCAATATTTATATATAAAAAACCTTATCATAATCTACAGTGAAAAACACCCCGAAGGGTAAGAACAGTGTTAAGGGACAGCTAGCCAAATTGGCAATAAAAGGAGTATAAACCTATCAAGTCCCTATCATCATACCTATAGACTGCCTAATACAGAGCAATCGCCCCGAAAAGGGCGACCCTGTAATAATGGGCTCTAGCAGTCCCTATCAAATACCCTAAATCTCTCGCACAGTGGAAGATTAGTAGCAATGTCTCCACAGTAGGTAGGATACAGAAGGAAGAAAATAGGTATGCAAGCAGGTAGAAAAATTATCACCAAAGGAGTACCCACCGGGGAGCATACTAGCTTTCATACGTTGATCAGGTACGTTGCTTTGCATTGAATTTATTTTTCAGTATGCTCTCTATGGAAGAATTTGGGTTGTTCTGAATATACCAATCTTCCTGTTGTCCTTTTATTTCAGGCATACCAGCCTATTATGAAGAATCTGATTCATTTATCAGGTATTATGTATCCAGTTTAGTCCATGCTTGATACTTAGAGCAAGGTATTTAGTGGTTTGGCACCTTTTTGCTTCTTTAACCCCATTGATAAGCCCCTGAGATTGGCACGAAACGCTGCGTCTGGGGATTTATTTATCGTGCCATGGGGATTATTGCGCTTATATAAATGCTATAGTACATATATCCCTTATTGTGTGGCTTTAACTGGTTTTCAACCTTTCTAACATTGTGTAAATATATCTGTGATACTATTCAAAGGCTGTGTAATTTTTCTACCTGCTTGCATACATATGTTCTTCCTTCTGTATCCTACCTACGGTGGAGACATTGCTACTAATCTTCCACTGTGCGAGAGATTTAGGGTATTTGATAGGGACTACTAGAGCCCATTATTACAGGGTCGCCCTTTTCGGGGCGGTTGCTCTGTATTAGGCAGTTTATAGGTATGATGATAAGGACTTGATAGGTTTATACTCCTTTCATTGCCAATTTGGCTAGCTGTCCCTTAACACTGTTCTTACCCTTCGGGGTGTTTTTCACTGGATTATGATAAGGTTTTTTATATATAAATATTGATTAAAAGTTATATTTTAAAGGGATTGTTCTATTTGGATTAGTAGTTTTGATTATATTCCTTCTTTTGATCACGTGGGAGGTTCTTGGATTTATTATTTAGTCGAGTATATGTAATGGCAGGATTTGTTTCAACCAATATAGATTCCAGTGCTTGGTTGCAGGAGGCGCAGGAGGTCTTTTCTGAAAAAACTTTGTCATCTCCAGTGTGTTCCCCTAAAATTAAAATTGCTTTCAGGGACCTGACTCGAGCCCATAAGGCATACGTTACCTCCTGGTGGGAAATTCAATCATTAGATAACTATATACAACAAAGGATAGTCCCCAGAGGATTGCACCAGCGGAGAGACTCAGATCTGAATCTGTATTAACTAAATGGGAGAGAGAGTCGATTGAATCATCTCTCCGCTTTATGCAGATTCTCTTGGAAGAAGAAAAGAGTAATTTTGAAAAACTTAAAGAGGGACTGAGGTTACAATCAGAACTTACCCTCAAGTTTAAAACAGAATCCGACTTTGAGGCTAGAGAGATTGAATTAAAGAATAGGATTCAAAGACATCACAACTTCATAAAAGAGAAAAAACACAATCTCTTTTTGAGAGATCTAATAGACTTTTAGGAAGGTAAGGCATACTCCTCCCTATTAATCAGGAACAACAGGAGACCAGAGACTGAGACTGTTATATCCTCTTCAGAAGCTGAGGTCTCGGAGTCTGAGAGAAGATATTCTTTCAATACGCAATATAACAGAGGCAGAGGTAAAGCGAGACGGGGTAAAGGCAAAAAAATCATGGAATACTCCCATGCCTTCCTCCTCCTCTTCCTCGGGCCTGGGATCTTTTTTAGATCGGCAGATGCCGCAGTTTCCCCTGAGAAACAGGGAGAGGAATGTGAAATAACCCAGACTAACAATCTGCAAATTATTAATCTGTCGAAACGGATGATGTCGGAAACTCAGATAAAGGTCCTTGAAAGGGGATTATCCTTTGTTCCCACTAACTATTTTAGGGAATTCGAATGGGTAAAAGATTTGAGTCTCTTTATTCGGAAGGTAAAATGGGCCAGATTCTTCTATAAAAAAGATCTTAAGGAGTGTGAAGACTTGGGTCTGGAACCTATGGACCTAATAGGAGTAAGAACTCTTTGTAGCATCCTCTCAGAGGAAGAAACTCCGGTGGGGGAAGGCCCTTTCACCAATCTCTCTAAAAAAAGCTCACGTATGCCACCGCCCCAACCTTATTCATAGATTGGTTCTTGAGACTGTTGTGGGCGAACTTAAGTGTCTGGACCACAAAATCCAGGGCCCTAATAATCTGTCAAGAAAGGAAAGACTGGCACTGAAAGACCTGGAAAATGATAAATCTATCATAATTAAGGCTGCGGATAAAGGGGGGAATGTAGTAATAATGGATGTTACCCAATATCGCAAATGTGCCTTGATCTTTTACAAGACAGGACCTGTTATAAAATATTGAAAAAAGACCCCATACCTTCTTTCCGACTGGAACTAAAAGGGCTACTGGATGAAGCTCTATCCAATATAGTTATTAATAAATCTGAGTATGACTTCCTGTTGCCGGAATTTCCAAGAGTGGCGACATTTTATGGACTGCCAAAAGTGCATAAGGGAACCACCCCCCTAAAACGCAGACCCATTGTCTCCGGAATAGGGAGTCTTACTCAGATTTTGGGGATCTACATAGATAAAAATCTCAGAGACTTTGTCACAACTTTGCCCTCATATATAAGAGATACTGCAGATTTACTTCTCAAGTTAGAAGGTATAATAGTGGATCATGACACATTACTCTGCAGTATCGATGTGGTGGCACTCTACTCCTCGATACCACATGAGGAGGGCATTAAAACTGTCAACTACTTTCTTGAGTCTAGAGGAATCCAATTCAGATGTCACAGTGAATTTATCTTGGCACTGTTGAAGTTTTCATTGGAGAGAAATACGTTTGTATTCGACCGCAAGATCTACCACCAGCTCAGGGGCACGGCGATGGGGAGCCCTAGTGTTCCCACATACGCCAATCTGTTCCTGGGCTGGTGGGAGAGTAAAAGCTTCTTTGGAGAGATAGGAGATAGATGGTCTGATAAATTCTCTTAGGGAAACCCGTTTCATTGATGACATCTTTATTCTATGGAAGGGGAATGGATCCTCTTTTGAAGAATTTGCAGACTCTTTCAACCACAACAACATTAGTTTGAGATTTACCTATGTGTGGAATGAGTTTACACTTCCATTCCTGGATGTGAACATCTCAAAAAATCCGGACTTCTCATTAAACACCAAAGTATACAAAAAAAACCACATCCACTAATAGTTCTCCTCAGATGGGAGAGCTGCCATCCGAGACCCTGGTGAGAGGAATTCCGCGGGGCAGAAACCTCCTCTTGAGGAGAAAATTGCTCTGACACACCCACATTTAAACAACAAGCAAGGGATCTAAAAGATAGATTCTGTAATAGGAGTTATCCAGAAGGGCCCTTAAAAGAAGCTTTTCAAAAAGCTCTGAAAGAGGACAGGGTTAATCTTCTGGTTCCCAAAAGTAAGAACAAATCCCTTAGTACTGAAAGGAATGATTTACATATTATTTGGCAATTCAGCTCTAATGCACATCAGATCAGGGACATTATACCAGATATTGGAATGTCTTTTTACAAGATGAAGATCTAAGAGCTATTTTACCAGCTTCCCCTAACATCACCTATAAAAAAGGACGTAGTATCAGGGATCGTTTGGTGAAGAGCCACTTTTGTGCACCCCCTCAAAGGGAAACTTGGCTCAGCAGACAGCCTAACGGCTGTTTTAAATCTGGGAAATGCAGATTCTGCTCTTTTGTTGTAAACTGCAAACAATTCACAAGTGGTAAGGATGACCGGATTTATAACATCATGGGATTTATAAACTGTGTCTCTATCGGGGTCATCTACCTGGCGACATGCCCCTGTGGTTTAAATTATGTAGGCAAGACTAACAGAATTTCGACGCAGGATAGGTGAGCATATAGGTGATGTTAAAAGACAGATGGACACACCAATTGCGAGACACATCTGGGATAAGCATGGAGGGAAAGTGGAGTGTGTAAAGTTTAGAGGAATTGATATTGTCAAACCTCCTGTCAGAGGAGGAGACTGGGATAGACTGATTCTCCAGAGAGAGACCCAATGGATCTACAGACTGGATTGTGTATACCCACGTGGGCTTAACGAATCACTCTCGTTTGCATGTTTCATCTAGCGATACACGTGGAAACCTCAGTCTGTAGACTAATGGCCTTCTGTTTCCAAGTTTGGATTTTCTTTTTTGTGGTAACTATACTTTTCTGTCTATAAACATATATAAACCTCTCCCTTGGTATTTACCCTGTATGCCATTACTCTTACTAAATATATTATTTACATTCCCTGTCCCTTGAAATTGTATGGTCCTTACTGACTATTTGGATTCTTTCCTGTATTTAAGTCAATATGCTTATACACATATGTATGGACCCGCGTTTTGATACACACACTGTCTATTTTTTGCCCCTTCACTCCACATAAGGGAGGGGGTTTGTTGGCATTTAGCATTAATATGGATGGGTCTCTGCGCTTAATAAAATTAGCCGGGATTGAGGGCTATTGAGCTATGCTGTGTGGGACTGACCGTGTAGGCGCGGTCTCACTTGCTGTCCATGTTTGCTTGATGTTAACTTTGGCTCCTGCGTTATGTCTTGAGCGGCTCCTGGCGCCGTATCTAGGAGTTCGCACAAGCGCAGAAGTGTCAGTCGATGGTGGCTAACTTTTAATAACCGCGCGTACGCACTAGACTCTCGGTCGCTACCTGTTGGTTGTTTTTGTCTGAGCCTGTGCTTTGTATCGAGTGGCTCTTGGCGCCATCTTTAGGTGTCCGCGCATGAGGGAGTGTCCGCGAGCCGGGGGCCCACTTTTAAACATCCGCGCATGCGCAGGAGATTTTTGTGGACGCCGCGCACTATATGGTGTGCGTTTGAATAGAATGGCGGTCTGTTTGAATCCGAAATCAGTGTGGACCCTATAGGTCAGCGGAATAATGTAAGTGGGCGGTATTCTATCCCTTATTGGAAATATCCCACTCTATAAATAGGTGGGGAGGGCTTGAGGTCTTTGTGGGACCGTGAATACCTTACACCAAAGGAGTACCCACCGGGGAGCATACTAGCTTTCATACGTTGATCAGGTACGTTGCTTTGCATTGAATTTATTTTTCAGTATGCTCTCTATGGAAGAATTTGGGTTGTTCTGAATATACCAATCTTCCTTTGTCCTTTTTTTTCAGGCATTACCGCCTATTTTTGAAGAATCTGATTCATTTTATCTGGTATTATGTATCCAGTTTAGTCCCATGCTTGATACTTAGAGCAAGGTATTTAGTGGTTTGGCACCTTTTTGCTTCTTTAACCCCATTGATAAACCCCTGAGATTGGCACGAAACGCTGCGTCTGGGGATTTATTTATCGTGCCATGGGGATTATTGCGCTTATATAAATGCTATAGTACATATATCCCTTATTGTGTGGCTTTAACTGGTTTTCAACCTTTCTAACATTGTGTAAATATATCTGTGATACTATTCAAAGGCTGTGTAATTTTTCTACCTGCTTGCATACATAGTTCTTCCTTCGGGATCCTACCTACGGTGGAGACATTGCTACTAACTTCCCCCTGTGCGAGAGATTTAGGGATTGTAGGGACTACTAGAAGCCCTTATTACAGGCGTCGCCCTTTTTCGGGGCGGTTGCTCTTATTAGGCAGTTATGGATGATGATAAGGACTTGATAGGTTTATACTCCTTTCATTGCCAATTGCTAGCTGTCCCTTAACACTGTTCTTACCCTTCGGGGTGTTTTTCACTGGATTATGATAATGTTTTTTATATATAAATATTGATTAAAAGTTATATTTTAAAGGGATTGTTCTATTTGGATTAGAAGAAAAAGGAAGCCAAAGAAAAGGGCACTTGGGTGGAACTGGAGCGTCAACCAGCGTTTCCAAGTAAAGCTCACTTCGTCCGCACTCACGGAAAGGAACAGGAACTCCTTTAGCCCATTCACGACGAGTTTATGTGACCAATTATTTCCCAAAGCAAAAATATTCCATTGGTTGCTTAGCTAAGGGCGTAATGGTGCTACCTCAGACTTTTTCGAATTTCATAGGGAGGGGCAAGCGCTCTTGTATAGGCAGAAATTTCTCAAGCGCTATCCAGGTCTTGACTGTCTTCTGAGGAAGGCTCGAGGTCTTAGCTCACACTTCCGGCATTCGCACACTGCTTTGGCCCGACTATCAGCGTTGCTCTGTCATCTGGACCTCATCGTCAACCGTCTTCATTTCTTTGTGCAAATTTTATGGGGAGTGTGCATAAGGACATTTTGTCTGGTATTAGGGTCATGCTGCTTTAAAAGACCGCGATAGTCAGTGTCCTATTCAGAAAACTCTTGTTTGAAATAATCATTTCTTCCGCCGAATTTTATTCTGATGGACAGTAAGGGCATTTTTGCTGGTTTGGTGGTCAGGTCACTGTAAAAGACACCAATACTAAAGGTCGTATTGAAAAAAAGCTTATTTCACATACTCATTTCAAATGTCACATGCCTCAAGGCAATCAAATTGAACAGAGTGGGGGGCCACCCTCCATGATCCATGTTCCAAATCAAAAGTCAGCAATTTCCTTCCACCCACTTTATTTGACAGTAGAATGCAGGAATTTGAGACAGGGCTCATTGATCAACTGGAAACATCTATTGCATCTTCTTCTCGTTGTAATGTCACTGTGGAACAACATCAGCAACATGACAGCAGTAGAATGGCAAGTACTCGTAGCAGCAGCAGCACTGGAAAAAATCTTGTTTGAAATAGTCAATTTCTTAGTGCAAATTTTTATTCAGATGGTCCATAAGGGCATCTGTGCTTGTTTTGTTGTCATGCTGCGGTAAAGGACAGCAATACTCAATGTCCTGTTCACTAAAATATTGGTTCAAATACTTATTTCTTCCTGCACTTTTTATTCTGAGGGTCCATAAGGGCATCTGTGCTTGCTTTGGGGTGATGCTGCGGTAAAGGACAGTGATAGTCAGTTTCCTCTTCACTAAAATATTGGTTCAAATACCTATTTCTTCCGGCACTTTTTATTCTGAGGGTCCATAAGGACATGTGTGTGGGTTTTGGCATCATGCTGCAGTAAAGGACACGGATAGTCAATTTCCTGTTTACTAAAATATTGGTTCAAATACTTATTTCTTCCGACACATTTTATTCTGAGGGTCCATAAGGACATCTGTGCTGGCTTTGGGGTCATGCTATGGTAAAGGACAGTTATAGTCAATGTCCTCCTGTTCACTAAAATATTGGTTCAAATACTTATTTCTTCTTACACATTTTATTCTGAGGGTCCATAAGGGCATCTGTGTGGGTTTTAGGGTCATGCTGCGGTAAAGGAAACAGATAGTCAATGCCGTGTTCACTAAAATATTGGTTCGAATGCTTATTTCTTCCTGCACTTTTTATTCTGAGGGTCCTTAAGGGCATCTATGCGGGTTTTGGGGTCATGCTGCGGTAAAGGACAGGGATAGTCAATGTCCTGTTCACTAAAATATTGGTTTAAATACTTATTTCTTCCGATACATTTATTCTGAGGGTCCATAAGGGCATCTGTGCTGGCTTTGGGGTCATGCTGCGGTAAAGGACAGCGATATTCAATGTCCTGTTAACTAAAATATTGGTTCAAATACTTATTTCTTCTTGCAAATTTTATTCTGAGGGTCCATAAGGGCATCTGTGTGGGTGTTAGGGTCATGCTACGGTAAAGGACAGGGATAGTCAATGTCCTATTCACTAAAATATTGTTTCGAATGCTTATTTCTTCCGGCACTTTTTATTCTGAGGGTCCATAAGGGCATGTATGCGGGTTTTGGGGTCATGCTGCGGTAAAGGACAGGGATAGTCAATGTCCTGTTCACTAAAATATTGGTTTAAATACTTATTTCTTATTGCAAATTTTATTCTGAGGGTCCATAAAGGTATCTGTGTGGGTTTTAGGGTCATGCTGCAGTAAAGGACAGGGATAATCAATGTCCTGTTCACTAAAATATTGTTTCGAATGCTTATTTCTTCTTGCAAATTTTATTCTGAGGGTCCATAAGGGCATCTGTGCGGGTTTTGGGGTCATGCTGCAGTAAAGGACAGGGATAGTCAATGTCCTCCTGTTCACTAAAATATTGTTTCAAATACTTATTTCTTCTGGCAAATTTTATTCTGAGGGTCCACAAGGGCATCTGTGCTGGCTTTGGGGTCATGCTGCGGTAAAGGACAGCGATATTTAATGTCCTGTTAACTGAAATATTGGTTCAAATCCTTATTTCTTCTTGCAAATTTTTTTCTGAGGGTCCATAAGGGCATCTGTGTGGGTTTTAGGGTCATGCTGCGGTAAAGGACAGGGATAGTCAATGTTCAGTTCACTAAAATATTGTTTCAAATACTTATTTCTTCTGGAACTTTTTATTCTGAGGGTCCATAAAGGTATCTGTGTGGGTTTTAGGGTCATGCTGCAGTAAAGGACAGGGATAGTCAATGTCCTGTTCACTAAAATATTGGTTCAAATACTTATTTCTTCCGACACATTTTATTCTGAGGGTCCATAAGGGCATCTGTCGCTGGGTTTGGGGTTCATGCTGGGAGTAAAGGACAGCGATAGTAAATGTCCTGTTCACTAAAATCTTGGTTCAAATACTTATTTTTTCTGGCAGATTTTATTCTGAGGGTCCATAAGGTCATCTGTGCGGGTGTGAGGTCATGCTGCGGTAAAGGACAGTTATATTCAATGTCCTCCTTTTCACTAAAATATTGGTTCAAATCCTTATTTCTTCTTGCAAATTTTATTCTGAGGGTCCATAAGGGCATCTGTGCTGGCTTTGGGGTCATGCTGCGGTAAAGGAAAGCGCTAGTCAATGTCCTGTTCAATAAAATATTGGATCAAATACTTATTTCTTATTGCAAATATTATTCTGAGGGTCCATAATGGCATCTGTGTGGGTTTTAGGGTCATGATGCGATAAAGGACAGGGATAATCAATGTCCTGTTCACTAAAATATTGGTTCGAATGTTTATTTCTTCTGGCAAATTTTATTCTGAGGGTCCATAAGGGCATCTGTACGGGTTTTGGGGTCATGCTGCGGTCACAGATAGCGATAGTCAATGTCCTCCTGTTCACTAAAGTATTGGTTCAAATACTTATTTCTTCTGGAAAATTTTATTCTGATGGTCCATAAGGGCATCTCTGCTGGCATTGGGGTCATGCTGTGGTAAAGAACAGTTATAGTCAATGTCCTCCTGTTCACTAAAATATTGGTTCAAATACTTATTTCTTCTTGCAAATTTTATTCTGAGGGTCCATAAGGGCATCTGTGCTGGCTTTGGGGTCATGCTGCGGTAAAGGAAAGCGATAGTCAATGTCCTGTTCACTAAAATATTGGATCAAATACTTATTTCTTATTGCAAATTTTATTCTGAGGGTCCATAAGGGCATCTGTGTGGGTTTTAGGGTCATGCTGCGGTAAAGGACAGGGATAATCAATGTCCTGTTCACTAAAATATTGGTTCGAATGCTTATTTCTTCCGACACATTTTATTCTGAGGGTCCATAAGGGCATCTGTGTGGGTTTTGGGGTCATGTTGCTGTAAAGAACAGGCATAGTCAATGTCCTGTTCACTAAAATTTTGGTTCAAATACTTATTTCTTCCGACACATTTTATTCTGAGGGTTCATAAGGGCATCTGTGCTGGCTTTGGGGTCATGTTGCGGTAAAGGACAGCGATAGTCAATGTCCTCCTGTTCACTAAAGTATTAGTTTGAATGCTTATTTCTTCTGGAACTTTTTATTCTGAGGGTCCATAAGGGCATCTGTGTGGGTTTTGGGGTCATGTTGCAGTAAAGGACAGGGATAGTCAATGTCCTGTTCACTAAAATATTGGTTCAAATACTTATTTCTTCCGACACATTTTATTCTGAGGGTCCATAAGGGCATCTGTGCTGGCTTTGGGGTCATGCTGCGATAAAGGACAGTTATAGTCAATGTCCTGTTCACTAAAATATTGGTTCAAATGCTTATTTCTTCTTGGAAATTTTATTCTGAGGGTCCATAAGGGCATCTGTGTGGGTTTTGGGGTCATGTTGCAGTAAAGGACAGGGATAGTTAATGTCCTGTTCACTAAAATATCGATTCAAACACTAATTTTTTCCGGCACATTTTATTCAGGGTCCATAAGCGCATCTGTGCTGGCTTTGGAGTCATGCTCCGGTAAAGGATAGCAATAGTCAATGTCCTGTTCACTAAAATCTTGGTTCAAATACTTATTTCTTCCGACACATTTTATTCTGAGGGTCCATAAGGGCATCTGTGCTGGCATTGGGGTCATGCTGCGGTAAAGAACAGTTATAGTCAATGTCCTCCTGTTCACTAAAATATTGGTTCAAATACTTATTTCTTCTGGAAAATTTTATTCTGAGGGTCCATAAGGGCATCTGTGCTGGCTTTGGGGTCATGCTGCGGTAAAATAAAGCGATAGTCAATGTCCTGTTCACTAAAATATTGTATCAAATACTTATTTCTTATTGCAAATTTTATTCTGAGGGTCCATAAGGGCATCTGTGCTGGCTTTGGGGTCATGCTGCGGTAAAATAAAGCGATAGTCAATGTCCTGTTCACTAAAATATTGTATCAAATACTTATTTCTTATTGCAAATTTTATTCTGAGGGTCCATAAGGGCATCTGTGTGGGTTTTAGGGTCATGCTGCGGTAATGGACAGGGATAGTCAATGTCATGTTCACTAAAATATTGGTTCAAATGCTTATTTCTTCTGGAACTTTTTATTTTGAGGATCCATAAGGGCATCTGTGCTGGCTTTGGGGTCATGCCGCGGTTAAGGACAGCGATAGTCAATGTCCTGTTCACTTAAATATTGGTTCAAATACTTATTTCTTCTTACAAATTTTATTGTGAGGGTCCATAAGGGCATCTGTGCAGATTTTGGAGTCATGCTGCGGTAAAGGACAGGGATAGTCAATGTCATGTTCACTAAAATATTGGTTCAAATACTTATTTCTTCCGACACATTTTATTCTGAGGGTCCATAAGGGCATCTGTGCGGGTTTTGGGGTCATGCGACAGTAAAAGACAGGGATAGTCAATGTCCTGTTCACTAAAATATTGGTTCAAATACTTATTTCTTCCGGAACATTTTATTCTGAGGGTCCATAAGGGCATATGTGTGGGTTTTAGGGTCATGCTACGGTAAAGGACAGGGATAATCAATGTCCTGTTCACTAAAATATTGGTTCGAATGCTTATTTCTTCTGGCAAATTTTATTATGAGGGTCCATAAGGGCATCTGTACGGGTTTTGGGGTCATGCTGCGGTAAAGGACAGGAATAGTCAATGTCCTTTTCACTAATATATTGGTTCAAATACTTATTTCTTCCGACACATTTTATTCTGAGGGTCCATAAGGGCATCTGTGCTGGCTTTGGGGTCATGCTGCGTTAAAGGACAGCGATAGTGAATGTCCTCCTGTTCACTAAAGTATTGGTTCAAATACTTATTTCTTCTGGAAAATTTTATTATGAGGGTCCATAACGGCATCTGTGCTGGCTTTGGGGTCATGCTGCGGTAAAGGACCGCGATAGTCAATGTCCTGTTCACTTAAATATTGGTTCAAATACTTATTTCTTCTTGCAAATTTTATTATGAGGGTCCATAAGGACATCTGTGCAGGTTTTGGAGTCATGCTGTGGTAATGGACAGGGATAGTCAATGTCCTGTTCACTAAAATATTGGTTCAAATACTTAATTCTTCTGGCACATTTTATTCTGAGGGTCCATAAGGGCATCTGTGCGGGTTTTGGGGTCATGCTACGGTAAAGGACAGGGATAGTCAATTTCCTGTTCACTAAAATATTGGTTCAAATACTTATTTCTTCCGGAACATTTTATTCTGAGGGTCCATAAGGGCATCTGTGGGGGTTTTGGGGTCATGTTGCGGTAAAGGACAGGGATAGTCAATGTCCTGTTCACTAAAATATTGGTTCGAATGCTTATTTCTTCTTGCCAATTTTATTCTGAGGGTCCATAAGGGCATCTGTGTGGGTTTTAGGGTCATGCTGCGGTAAAGGACAGGGATAATCAATGTCCTGTTCACTAAAATATTGGTTCGAATCCTTATTTCTTCTTGCAAATTTTATTCTGAGGGTCCATAAGGGCATCAGTGCGGGTTTTGGGGTCATGCTGCGTTAAAGGACAGCGTTAGTCAATGTCCTCCTGTTCACTAAAGTATTGGTTCAAATACTTATTTCTTCTGGCAAATTTTATTCTGAGGGTCCACAAGGACATCTGTGCGGGTTTTGGGGTCATGCTGCAGTAAAGGACAGGGATAGTCAATGTCCTGTTTACTAATATATTGGTTCAAATACTTATTTCTTCTTGCAAATTTTATTCTGAGGGTCCATAAGGGAATCTGTGCTAGCTTTGGGGTCATGCTGCGGTAAAGGACAGCGATATTCAATGTCCTGTTCACTAAAATATTGGTTCAAATACTTATTTCTTCTGGCACATTTTATTCTGAGGGTCCATAAGGGCTTCTGGGCTGGCTTTGGGGTCATGCTGCGGTAAAGGACAGTGATAGTCAATGTCCTCCTGTTCACTAAAGTATTGGTTCAAATACTTATTTCTTCTGGCAAATTTTATTCTGATGGTCCATAAGGGCATCTGTGCGGGTGTGGGGTCATGCTGCGGTAAAGGACAGTTATATTCAATGTCCTTCTGTTCACTAAAATATTGGTTCAAATACTTATTTCTTCCGGAACATTTTATTCTGAGGGTCCATAAGGGCATGTGTGTGGGTTTTAGGGTCATGCTGCGGTAAAGGACAGGGATAATCAATGTCCTGTTCACCAAAATATTGGTTCGAATGCTTATTTCTTCTGGCAAATTTTATTCTGAGGGTCCATAAGGGCATCTGTACGGGTTTTGGGGTCATGCTGCGGTAAAGGACAGGGATAGTCAATGTCCTGTTCACTAATATTGTCGGGGTCGTAATGCAACGGAGGGTCCCCTGTTCCCACTTCGGTACTCCAAATCAGTGTCTAAATGCACGGGCTGGCCGAGGAAGAAAGAGTCAGACATACTTTTCTGGTTCAATCTTGTTCATGCACTTCCTGTTTATTCAGCGAGGCACACATACTGTAGTTATATGGAATGCAGTGGGCGGGGAACCTGCACAATAAGATAGTCTCTGAGTGGGGCTGACCATATATGGACACGTAGTTATATGGAATGTAGTGGGCGGGGAGCCTGCACAATAAGATAGTCTCTGAGTGGGGCTGACCATATATGGACACGTAGTTATATGGAATCCTCATTGGTTCATCTCAGCCTCTGGGCAAGCCATCTCCTGGGTTACATCAGCAGAAACTCGCAGCTGCCAAGTGGCCTGATACTGGATGTTCGTCAACAGGATGTGCTTCCGGGCATCACCGCCATCTTAGGTTCTTCAATACTACGTAGTCATTCTTGACGAGATAGATATCGGATATCTGCATGACCTTTTAAGGAGGAAAGCTTGATATTTCATCTGCTAAGCACAGAACTGAATCAGCCACATTATCCCTCACAATCCCCCCTAAATACTCAAGCTTTCCCTACACTGGTCTGGGTTATCATCCTATGAGGCTGCTCACACCTTGGGAGAAGGGAAGTGGTGCTCTTCTGGAAATTTTTAAAGAGCTGACCCTTGTGGTCAACTCCTCAATCCTTTCCTGACTATCCTATCTAGGTGTAAGGTCCTCCCACTGACCCTAAATCAATTGATTCATCCTACGCTCAAAAGCCTTCCTCTCCTTGTGTGGGGGGATATCAGTCACTTTATCATCCATAAGTGGCTCTTGCTCTTTCATTAAGAACATTCCCTTTTCTCCTCCTGCAGCAATTTTGGACATAATTCTTTTGTAAACTGGAATACAGCAGCATAAGACAAACAAAAGCATTAAGAAAACAACCAGAATTATCATCCCTATTTGTTGCAACCACTTTTTCCACCCTCCAGTCCAGTCTGTAAGCCAGTTCATCCAGGAAGTATCTACTCCTGAATTCTCTTTGAGTTCTTTAGATAGATTCTTTATTTTCCCCAATGCAATGGTAATTTTACCATTCACTCCTGTGTTATCTGGGATATACAGTAGTACACCTCTCCACTATTATAGGTACACCCATTGGC
Organism: Phyllomedusa bahiana; assembly: GCA_025379985.1. NCBI lineage: Eukaryota > Metazoa > Chordata > Amphibia > Anura > Hylidae > Phyllomedusa > Phyllomedusa bahiana. The sequence continues at coordinate 29,014 of JAODAL010026387.1, read as the reverse complement.
TAGTACGGGTTGACCCCCTTTTGCCTTCAGAACTGCCTCATTCTTCGTGGCATAGATTCCACAAGGTTGCAATGATGCTCAATTGTACAAGGGGCCCAAAGAGTGGCAAGAAAATATTCCCCACACCATGACACCACACCACCACCTGAACCGTTGATACAAGCAGGATGGATCCATGCTTTCATGTTGTTGACGCCAAATTACTGACCCTACCATCCGAATGTCGCAGCAGAAATCGAGACTCATTAGACCGGGAAACGTTTTTCCAATCTTCTACTGCCCCAATTTCGAGGGGCTTGGCAAATGGAGCCTCAGTTTCCTGTTCTAAGCTAAAAGGGAGTGGCACCCGGTGGGGGTCTTCTGCTGCTGTAGCCCATCTGCCTCAAAGTTTCGCCGTACTTGCTTCAGAGATATGCTCTTCTGCCTACCTTGGTGTAACGGGTGGCTATTTAGTCACTGTTGCCTTTCTATCAGCTCGAACCAGTCTGCCCATTCTCCTTTGACCTCTGCATCAACAAGGCATTTCCGCCCACAGGAACTGCCGCTCCACTGGATGATTTTTTCTTTTTTCGGCTACCATTCCGTAAACCCTAGAATCTTTCTGCTGAAATCCCAGGAGATCAGCCATAATTTGAATACTCAGACCAGCCCTTCCTGCACCAACAACCATGCACTTCAAAGGCACTCAAATCACATTCATCCCCATACTGATGGCTATTCTTTGAACTGCAACGAGATTGACCTTGACCAGATCTACATCCTAAATGTTGCACTGATTTTGCCCGCCAGTTGTAAGAGTTACAGAATTATGAAGATTTAAGATGTTTTACGATGCAATTGGAAGGTGTACCTAATACATGGCCGTGTAGGGATTAGTAGGTACAGCACTCTTCTCCTATCATTCCACATGCAACTCAATTTTCGGCTATTATCATGTCAACCGCTAAACGGTTATTTAGAGTCATTCTGGTGTTGGGCCCTAATTCTTCATATACACCTTGGAAGCCATCCCTACTATAGTTCACAAATCTCTGTTGGTTATAGAAAATGTAGTTTATCCAGTCTACATTTTTATTGATCTGAACCTGGGGAATTAGAGAGGCAAAGCCAGCTGCAATCTGATCCATGGCTTTAAACTGATCTGGAACCCCCCTAGGGACCCCTATGGCGTCAATATAGACTCCAGAGTCTTCATTGAGCAGAGTTTGAACTGCCCTTCTCTTCCTTCTACGGGAATCACTGTTCGGGGCTGTATCCCAGGGGATAGCCTTGAAGGGCATAGAGAGTTTAGTCAGGGTACATTGGCCCTTCCACTCGGGCGGTAGCCTACTTCTTAACTTACCATCACCACATAACCAAAATACGTCCAATAGAGTACCCATGTGATTGAATAAGGCATCTGAGGTGAGATTTTCCTGACAAAATCCTGCGGCAAAAATACCTAGAGAGGGCCCCGAATCTGTGTTGTTGGGGGAGAAGCAGGTATAGTTTCCAGGGAGTACCATTACCTCGCCTGGGGGGGCGAACCTTTGGTTTGAAACTTAGGAGGGGTTTGAACTCTTCACATCTTGAAGCATTTTGTCTCTGTAACAGTTCAAAAATGCACTCTGCATTGTCTTCACTAATCATATGGTATGGATGGGTTTCCATATGTGGGTTGGCACCAGCACAGGCCAAATAACCAACCGTCAACTTATGGGCTCTAACTGTATACTTGACCCATTCTAACCATAAGTTCTTTCGAGGGGAGGTCTGGGTTTCGATAGAAAATACATCCTCCCATCGCATATCAGGGACTGGTACTACTTCTCCTACAGCTCTTTGGAGGTCAGCTTCACCAGAGGAGGGCAGAGTTGGGGTTGCAGATGTTGGTCTAATTTTTATGTCTTTAAATTCAAATAATCCCAGTTGACCTCCCCCACTTCCTCCCGGCATATAGACCCCTAGAACATATTTCCCATAATCAGAGACACTGGGATTCTTGACGTTAAGATATAAGGGTAAACATTTCTCAGTGGGGGACGAACAATCATATCTCATGGGTCCCTTGGTCAGAGTCATTCTGGATATGAGGGACTTTCCTTTCTTATCCTTTCGGTTTAATCCTTCTCTAGGTCGATAACCCCAGTCCCCTCCTGTGTTCCATCCCACATCTGACCAATAATAACAATTTTCATTTCCTGGACGGGTCACACATATATAAAATTGGCCTCTTTGAGACAGAGAGTTTACCCACTTACCAGGTGGGCAGGGACAAATCTGGCAAAAATCAAAGGCAAATGTCTGTACAGGTTGGGTTTTGTCCAACCAGAAAGGCACAACAGCATTGGACACAGGGAACGTAACTAGAAGGATATACAGGATCATTTTGTGACTGGATCCCTCTTGCAATGAGAAGCATGGATCCAGGTTGGCTTTCCTTCTAATTTGACCGCAGTCGGGGTGACCAAAACCACTGTGAATGGACCTTCAAATCTGGGTTCTAGGCAATTTCTTCTGATGTGCCTTTTCACATACACTCGATCTCCTGGTTTGAAGTCGTGTACAATTTCACCTGTAGATTCTGGAAGAGAAGCAGAAACTGCAGCATGCAAATTAGTCAACTCTTTAGACAATTCAATCACAAATTGGACAGTTCTATCATTATTTTCTCCTAACTCTTGTTCTCTGATTTCAAACACTGGTGGGGGTTTACCAAACAGAATTTCAAAGGGGGTCAGGCCATGTTTTCCCTGTGGAGTGTGTCTGATATGGTAGAGGACAATTGGGAGAAGTTCTGGCCAAGGTAATGGGGAATCACTGGTCATTTTCAAGAGTTTGTTTTTCAGAGGTCCATTCATTCTTTCTACCTTCCCCCACACTTTGGACCTCACTGCTCCAACACCTCAGACTCTCCTCTACCTTCACTTGCCTCAAGAGCAGCCTAAAAACCCATCTGTTCTGGGACCTATAACCAGCTATAACCCCGTTGCTACTACTCCACCCCAGAAACATGTCTGCCTCTCACCTTGTCTCTTCCCATGAATAGGGACCTCTCTCCCTCTGTACCAGTTGTTAGTTATTAACTTGTCTCCTTTGTACTTGTTTGACCCACATTATATATACAACCCAAATATACAGCGCTCTGGAAATCTAATAATAACAATAAACACGAAGCAACTAGATTTACATTTGCTAACATTGCCCTGTGTCCACAAACCTCTGCTCTACCCTTTGTCTGAGCTGAATAACAGGCAAAATCACCTTTGCTGCAACAAACTGATATCTGTAACTCTGCAGCATTCCTTGTCCTTCCTTCTGCTTACAGCTTTGTGACCACTTGTTGGCCAAAACACAGCAAGGAGCTCGCTCCCACCCCTGAATCTCAACACATTCACTAGCAATCACTGTTTCCTTAAACACAGACATGTTTTACACAATTTCTCCCTATTTTCTTTATTACTGGACGTCTCCAATAACAGGAAAGAACGGTTTCTGCTATACATGGCTGATGTAAGGGATTTTATATGTCACATCTACAAAATGGCGGACACAGCCTAATGCTGAGTCATCTTCAGAGTATACAAAGGTGTTGTTTGTCTATCTTGCCCTCCACCATGGAGTGACCAGTCAGTCCCTTGTTGAAGGTTAAATAGACAAAAGACACCACTTCACAAGAGATAAGTCAAAGCACACAGTAACCTGAACTAAGACAATGAAAACAACATCTTCTTGTGTATTCAGTCAACATACTACACAAATGCTTACAATAGAAGAGATACTAACTCAGACTATGTGTGTAAACAGGTTTTAGAGACAAGCAAACAAGCAGACATTGAGTAAGTTAAAACAGACAGGCTAATTACATTTGATATAAAATACAGAAATAACTCTATACTAACTATAATTTGGCTCAATAGTCATAAATTTCTGACTAGCATTACAATCCACTCCTGACTATTTGAGTCAAATTATAGATACCCTGAAAACTAATTCATTGTTGCTAAATGCAGAAAACAATATTGGCCACCGCTACAGGCTGAAAACAAAAATTAAAAAAAAAATTAAAAAGTCGTTCTCCTCTTCTTAAAGGAGTTGTCTCCCCACAGGGTTTCAAAGAATGCATGAAAGAAATTCTCTGTCACTTCCTGGTTCATACTAATTTGCATAAGCTCCATGCTTGTACAGCTAAGTTGTGCTTTCAGATGCTAATTAGATTAGATCAGCTTCTCAAACTACTGGAAGGACTTCTTATCTGATCCCCAAAACAAAAGCCCTAACTACAGAGCTGTTTACTTGAGATAAATCAAGCTTTTTACTGTCTGGCAGCACAGGACACTGACTGACACTGCAGACCTGTGTGATGACTCACTCTCTGTTATCTCATTGAACAAACAGCCCAGGAAAATTGTTTACAGGTGGTTACTGAGGGAACTGAAATAGCCAAGGAGGTAATAAATTCACTTGTATCTCTTTAGGGAAAACAGAGGAACAATGCAATATATTTGGAAAATGTCTTTATTTTGTGTTCCCTACAATTTGAAAGCTATTCTTTGTAGCAAGACAACCCCTTTAAATCTTCTTAGACTGTAACACAACATGAATGTAATGCAGGATAGTGCAGGGGTTATTGTGCCCTCACTACCTGGTTGATAAAAAACAAGCTGGTCTCCATCTTGGTGATGATAGGACTTGGGGAAAGAGTGCAGACCTCAGAGGCTGTATCAATGCCAGTGCAAACGGGGCGGTCAGTGATCAGTGCTTGGCGCAGACATGTCGGTCAACACTGGCACAGACATGGTGGTCAACACTGGCGCTGGCGTGGCGACTTGTGCAGACATGGCGGTCAATGCATACCGCTTTGCGATATCCCCTGCTGTCTGTGGCATATCCTGGCACCTTTGTAATCCCTCATCTCTGTCTTCGGGCTCCTGGCCCCTTGGCATACTAAAGATGAACTTTAAAAACAATCTTGAATCCTTGCAGTTAATAAATTGTCCTGTATAATTGACCTGTGCGGGGTGTAAGCAACCAGCAGGAAAGATAGTGGATGGAAGGTATGTCCCTGGTATTATGCTGCAAATGGTAAGGAAGTTCCAGGGATGTCAGGGAGGCCGATCCAGTAGGACAGCCCGGTCTTTCCACAACAGCAGAATGGCAGCAACAGAACTGCACTAGTGGGGCCACCAAGGAACCGGATCTTGGTGGGGGAAAAGCAGCAGTAGAGATAGGTAACCATAGGTTACGTAGGCGTGTGTATTTTAGCATAGCTGCTGTGCAGCTTTATTGGGCTGCTTTTTCTGAACGGCTGTAGCGTGGGTGGGAGGCCGTTCACCCCTCCGGTCCAGGCTTTACCGGTATCCCTAGGCCTTTAAAGCCTGTGCAGGAAGAGACCAGGTGAGAGAGTTAACCTGATGCTAAAGGAGTGTTTGGAAGTACTTGTCTCCAGAGAGTGCTGAACAGGAGAGAGGAGTCTGCTACGGACCCCTGAAACAGACCTGTGGGTCTCCTACAAAGGAAGTCACCAGCCACACGGTGGAGTACATGTTTGATTTATTTTTTGATGCTGGACTTTACCTTTGATTTGCTGCGTGTTATACGGCTGAAGTAAGCCTGCTGCCATAGACTTTATGTTATTACTGCTGTTTGTTTTGCCGGTGGAAAATAAAACCCTATATTTTTGTTACAACCTACCCGCTTGTGCTTGCCTCTGTGACCGCTAGTCCCCACATATGGTGGAGGTTGCTATGGGCACTGGTTGCTAAGGGTAACAGCAGCATACGTTTTTTGGACTTTATATACGTTTTGTGAACTGTATGTCCTGGGTGAAGCCTGCTGCATTCCTGCCTAACCAGTCCACACCAATGGAGGAACTATGCATGCACCTGGTGCAGGCCAATGCCAACCAGCAAGAAACCAACCGTCTGTTGCTGAAACAGATTACAGCACTCAGAGTCAATGTTTCTGCCCAGAGGACGGAGGAGGTTTCGGGGGTCGGGCACAGTAAAAAGGCAGTACAGCGCGCCTTGCAGAAGATGACCCCTGATGATGACGTGGAGGCGTATCTGGCGGTGTTTGAGAGGCTGGCGGAAAGAGAGAAACTCCCGGGTGCCGTCTGGACGGAAGTTCTGGCGCCCTATTTGGTCGGGGAACCGCAGAAGGCCTACTTTGACCTCACTACCGAGCAAGCCAAGGACTATGACCTCCTCAAGGCAGAGATTTTGGCAAGGCTGGGAGTCACCCTAGCGGTGCGGGCTCGCAGAGTCCATGATTGGCGGTTTGAAAAGCATAAGCCGCCCCGCTCCCAGCTGTTTGACCTTCTACACCTTGTGCGCAAGTGGCTGCAACCGGAGGTGCTGAGTCCGTCCGCCATCGTAGACCGGATCGTCATGGACCACTATGCAAGTGGACTACCACGAGAGCTGCATCGTTGGGTTGCCCAGGGAGACCCCAAGACGCTGGACCAGCTGATTGCCCTCATGGAGCGGTACACCACTACAGAGTCCTATCTGGGGCCAAGCGTCAAAACTTTCTCCGCCGACGACAGGGAACCGTGACCGGAGACAGAGTCGGGGTGGTGTCCACCCAGAAGAGAGAGGTTGTGGGCCCAGAGAAGGTACTTTCACCCCTTAAAAACTCCCTGGGTGGTCGAGCAGAAGTGCGCTGTTGGAAGTGCCAACAATTGGGGCATATTGCAGCACACTGTCCCCAGCAGGAGGAGCCCATGGAGTGTTGGTGCCACCCGTCGCCTCTCCATGTTTTGCTCACCCTGCCTGTAGTGCTTTGCCCGTGCCAGACCCAGGCCCTCAGGAATGTCGTGTCCAGGTGAATGGGGTCAGTGTGGTGGCCCTGTTGGACTCTGGCAGCCTAGTTACCCTCTTGTGAGCTGCCATGCCGCATGACCTGGATTCCCCGGAAAAGCGGGTGGGGGTGGTCTGCATTCATGGGGACACGAAGCACTACCCACTGGCGACAGTGACTATCGAGACTGTTTGCGGGACTCTGAGCCATGAGGTGGGCATCATAACAGACTTGCTACATCCCCTAATCCTGGGAAGGGACTTTCCCCTGTTCTGGGAACTTTGGTCTCAACCCCAAGGTGACGCTGTGAGGGCCGTGAGTCCCCAACCCCTCAGTCCAGTTCCCCTAGCGGAGGATGTACAATATGATGCGGTAGGGGTGACCACTGATGTTACTCATGACTTCCCCTTAGCTGTATTGCCAGGAGGCGAGGAAGAGTTGTCCGCCTCTGAGTAAAATTTACCGGACCTGGAGGTGTCGCATGAGAACTTTGGCACGGCTCAGTTGCGAGACCTCACCCTAAAGAATGCATGGGACCAGGTAACGGTACTAAATGAGGTGCCGCAAGAGCCGGACGCCGAGAAAAAATTTCCGCATTTTGCTGTAAGTCATGATTTGCTGTATCGGGTTGTAGAGATAAGAGGGGAAATTGTGGAACAGCTGTTGGTGCCTGTACCTTATAGGAGGATGGTACTGGATATGGCTCACAGTCATGTGCTAGGGGGGCACTTGGGGGCGGAGAAAACGCAAGAGCGGGTATTTAAACGGTTTTACTGGCCCGGGTGTCATCAAGAGATTGCCAATTTCTGTAAGTCCTGCCCCACGTGCCAACTAACCGCTCCTATGTCCCATTTCAGGAGCCCGTTAGTTCCCCTCCCCATTATCGAAGTGCCATTCGAACGAATCGCTATGGATCTCGTAGGGCCATTAGTCAAGTCGGCCCGGGGCCACCAGTACATATTAGTCATACTAGATTATGCTACCAGGTATCCAGAGGCCATTCCCCTAAGAAATATGTCCTCAAAGTGTATTGCCCAAGAGTTGATGCAGGTCTTCTCTAGAACGGGTTTGCCAGAGGAAATCCTAACTGACCAGGGGAAACCCTTCATGTCTAGGGTAATGAAGGACCTGTGTAGACTACTGCACATTAAACAACTGAGGACCTCGGTATATCATCCTCAAACGGACGGGTTAGTCGAGAGATTTAATAAAACCCTGAAGGGGATGCTGAAAAAGGTGGTAGAAAAGGATGGGAGGGACTGGGATTGTCTGCTGCCATACCTTCTATTCTCCATCAGAGAGGTTCCTCAATCTTCCACGGGGTTTTCCCCGTTTGAATTGTTGTATGGGAGACACCCTAGGGGTATGCTGGACATCGCCAAGGAGACATGGGAGAGTGAGGCTACCCCCTACAAAAGTGTTGTAGAACACGTCGCTCAGATGCAGGATCGCCTCGGCCGGGTAATGCCCATTGTGAAGGAGCACCTGCAGAGGGCACAGGAGTCACAGAGCCGGGTATACAATAGGGCCGCTAGGGTTAGGCAGTTTAACCCTGGGGATCGCGTATTGGTCCTGGTTCCCACGGTCGAGAGTAAATTCCTGGCTAAATGGCAGGGACCGTATGAAGTGGTAGAGAGAGTTGGAGAGGTAAATTATAAAATACATCAGCCAGGGAAAAGAAAACCTTTTCAACTATACCACATAAATTTAATAAAGCCGTGGCATGACAGAGAGGCCCTGGTAGTGTCTCTGACAGCCCAAGTGGAAGCACAGTCAGATATTAGGAAGGTTGTCATAGGGGACGCCCTGTCCAAACCTCAAAGACAGGAGACCTGGGAGTTGCTACAGCGCAATAGGGACATCTTCACTGACCTTCCAGGCACTACAGATGTGGTACAGCATGAGATATGTACAGGCCCTGGGGTAAAAGTTCATGTCAAACCCTACCGAATCCCAGAAGCTCGGAGACAGGCGGTCTCTGAGGAAGTAAGGCGCATGTTGGCCCTGGGCGTCATTGAAGAGTCCAAAAGCGGGTGGTCTAGCCCCATTGTGTTGGTGCCTAAGCCAAATGGGACTTGGCGCTTCTGCAACGATTTCCGCCGACTCAATGAGGTATCTAAGTGGGATTCCTATCCGATGCCCCGGGTGGATGAACTGATTGAGAGACTGGGGTCAGCCAGGTACATAACAACACTGGACCTTACTAAAGGTTACTGGCAGATTCCCCTGTCAGAAGAGGCCAAAGAGAAAACTGCCTTCTCCTCTCCAGACTGGCTGTTCCACTACACCAGGATGCCTTTTGGGTTACAGGGGGCCCCAGCTACATTTCAGAGGGCAATTGATAAGATTCTAAAACCCCATACCAGGTACACATCTGCCTATTTAGACGATATTGTCATTTTCAGAACGGACTGGGAGTCCCATCTCAGCAAGGTACAGGCAGTACTCAACTCACTCAGGGAAGCAGGGTTTACGGCTAACCCTGAAAAATGCGCCATTGGGCTGGAAGAAGCCCGATACTTGGGGTATATTGTGGGTAGGGGCACAATAAGACCCCAAATAAATAAAGTAGAGGCAATTCAGAGGTGGCCACAACCCCTTACAAAAAAGCAGGTGAGAGCGTTCCTGGGGATTGTCGGCTACTATCGCAGGTTTGTGCCGAACTTCGCTTCAGTTGCAGCCCCGCTGACCGACCTAACAAAAGGGAGGAAGGCAGTGATGGTGAAATGGTCTGAGGAGGCAGAGAAATCATTTCAGGCCCTGAAAAAAGCCCTCTGTAGCCAGCCAGTATTAGTGGCACCAGACTTCACTAAGGAGTTTGTTATCCAGACAGACGCCTCAGAGGTGGGGTTGGGTGCAGTCATGTCACAGGAGGTGAATGGTGAGGAGCACCCCATTACATATTTGAGTAGGAAGCTCACGTCCTGTGAAAGAAACTATTCCATAGTAGAAAGGGAGTGTCTGGCGATAAAGTGGGCTTTAGAGTCCTTACGGTATTATCTGGCAGGTAGAAAATTCAGGTTGGTGACAGATCATGCCCCGTTACAGTGGATGTACCGAAATTATGCCAGAGTGAGACGATGGGTCCTTGCCCTTCTATAGTGAAGATTTGTGGTTGAACACAGGGCTGGGAAACAACATATAAATGCTGATGCCTTGTCAAGGCTCCACTGTCTGGTCAGTTCAAGTGCCCAGTCCCCTGGCCTTGGGCAGAGGGGGGGGATGTGTAAGCAACCAGCAGGAAAGATAGTGGATGGAAGGTATGTCCCTAGTATTATGCTGCAAATGGTAAGGAAGTTCCAGGGATGTCAGGGAGGCCGATCCAGTAGGACAGCCCGGTCTTTCCACAACAGCAGAATGGCAGCAAGAGAACTGCACTAGTGGGGCCCACCAAGGAACCGGATCTTGGTGGGGGAAAAGCAGCAGTAGAGATAGGTAACCATAGGTTACGTAGGCGTGTGTATTTTAGCATAGCTGCTGTGCAGCTTTATTGGGCTGCTTTTTCTGAACGGCTGTAGCGTGGGTGGGAGGCCGTTCACCCCTCCGGTCCAGGCTTTACCGGTATCCCTAGGCCTTTAAAGCCTGTGCAGGAAGAGACCAGGTGAGAGAGTTAACCTGATGCTCAAGGAGTGTTTGGAAAGTACTTGTCTCCAGAGAGTGCTGAGCAGGAGAGAGGAGTCTGCTACGGACCCCTGAAACAGACCTGTGGGTCTCCTACAAAGGAAGTCACCAGCCACACGGTGGAGTACATGTTTGATTTATTTTTGATGCTGGACTTTACCTTTGATTTGCTGCGTGTTATACGGCTGAAGTAAGCCTGCTGCAATAGACTTTATGTTATTACTGCTGTTTGTTTTGCCGGTGGAAAATAAAACCCTATATTTTTGTTGCAACCTACCCGCTTGTGCCTGCCTCTGTGACCGCTAGTCCCCACAGGGGGTAGACATGGCACTCAGTTTGATCTCAGTCACATATACTCAGTCACATAAGAGCAGTAGAATAATCTGCTCTCCTCCAATTTGATCTTCAAAACCCCGGCAGTGAATAAATGTCCAGCAATAAAAACCAAAAAAACAATCAAAAAAAGAAACTCTGCCTGTATTGGCCTTTGAAGCTTTCTGACACAGCAAGAATGTACTTCAGAATAATAAAACTTCTCATCACATGACAATCTAACCACTATGTAAATATGATTCCTATAAAACTAATATAATGGCATCCGGATTAAAATCAGCATAAAAACACAAAGAACAAAACAAATCATATCATCCTTCTTCACATAATTCATGGTTTTCTTTCACCGTTCACATTTTATCTTCATTGGCTGAAGCTGCCCTCATCAGATCTACTTTCATAAAACCCTTCAATTCTTTCTATGTCCTCATAAACATGTACACCTTTAACTATGTTGCATCTTCCAATGGCTCATGTGGCTTTTGATAGGAACAAATTAACTTAAACCTAATATAATTAACTCTTGATCAGTCAACAGGTCATCTTAGTCAGGTTAGTCACAGTATTCTCTTAAACCCTCTGATTTTGCTAGGTAAACATGTTGTGTGATCTACCATTGCAAACAATGCATAAGGATTCATGAATAGGGATTTACAGACATACAAACATTAATCAAACACAAACAAGGACAATGACCCAATTCACACAATTGCACATTCTCCTCTCAAAAAAAAAAGAAAACTTAACTCTTCATCAGCTGGAGCTCCAAACAAAAAAGAAATAAAAAATAAAACAAAAATTATCTTTTGATTATGACTGCACAGTCGTTTTTAATCTGGTTGAACAAAAACCTTTACTAAAAAGCAATAGGGGGTAGTACTACCAAAAAGAAAACGAAAAACCCAAAAACTCAAAGTTAACTTTTTTTTTTAATTATCTTTATATGCCCCGGGGCATTGTTTAACAAGTGATGTCACTGAGGTCTTTCATGAGATCTCCGATCACTAGAAATCTTTTCTTTACTCCTGCAAATAAACAGACAATTAAATCCCATCCCCCAGACCGAGCTCAGTAAATACCACGTGGATTTTTTCCTAAAATAAAGCACAAGCAAGTCAGTGACATTATACGACAGTAACATTTCCTATATTCAGTTCATGAAAAATATGCAACAATGTAACTACATATCCCTGCAATATAAGGAGCTGTTCTCATATAATGACCCTGCACATGCAGAATTATAAATTATACAATAGATGCAAATTTATATACATACTGATATTCTTCCTTGGTCTAACAGAAACCCAGCTGACACAACTTCCCAGCTGCACTCTCTTATGAGGGGGGACTTCAACTTACCCCCCACCCGCTGTCCTGGCAGCAAACATGGCAGAGGTGTCTGCTTTCTTCTGTCAGATACCTGCAAACCTACAACACCTTAACCCTCACACTCTCTCTGCCTCTCCTCTCTGGCAACCTATTCTCTTCACGGGACTCTTGTCTTCATTAGAACATTTCATATAACCATATAACATTTCAGCATTCTCGGATCCGCCTGAACTTTCAACTTCAACATAACCTTCTTTCTGCAATCCTCTAGCAACTCTCAAATGAGCCTGTGTCATGTCTAATCATCCCTTATCATTCAATTTGCCCCTACAGTTGTCGACAATTTCTTGCCACTTTGACGGTTGAAGCCGTCCCTTCTGAGGCAAGCCAACATGTTTGTACATCTTTCTAGCATTGTTCACATACTTCTTTCCCTCCTTTTGGCCAACTATCTTCTCGGCAGTCTCAGCTTCTGCTGGTAACTTATGTTCTTGTTTAAACCTGCTGAACATGACAATGTCTTCCTTTCTCTCTATTCCCTGGTGAATACTACACAGAGTGTGGCCACCACTCGTGCAATGCTAGATCAGTAGTTAGAGCATGATACTCTTAATCTGAGGGACCAGGGTTCAAGCACCACTTTGGGCGCCAAAATTGTCAGGGTCGTAATGAGACGAAGTGTCCACTGTTCCCACTTTGGTACTCCAAATCAGTGTCTAAGTGCACGGGCCGGCCGAGGAAGAAAGAGTCAGACACACTGTTCTGGTTCAATCTTGTTCATGCACTTCCTGTTTATTCAGCGAGGCACACATAGTTATATGGAATGCAGTGGGCGGGGAACCTGCACAATAAGATAGTCTCTGAGTGGGGCTGACCATATATGGACACGTAGTTCTATGGAATGTAGTGGGCGGGGAGCCTGCACAATAAGATAGTCTCTGAGTGGGGCTGACCATATATGGACACGTAGTTATATGGAATCCTCATTGGTTCATCTCAGCCTCTGGGCAAGCCATCTCCTGGGTTACATCAGCAGAAACTCGCAGCTGCCAAGTGGCCTGATACTGGATGTTCGTCAACAGGATGTGCTTCCGGGCATCACCGCCATCTTAGGTTCTTCAATACTACGTAGTCATTCTTGACGAGATAGATATCGGATATCTGCATGACCTTTTAAGGAGGAAAGCTTGATATTTCATCTGCTAAGCACAGAACTGCATCAGCCACATTATCCCTCACAATATATTGGTTCAAATACTTATTTCTTCCGACACATTTTATTCTGAGGGTCCATAAGGGCATCTGTGCTGGCTTTGGGGTCATGTTGCTGTAAAGAACAGGCATAGTCAATGTCCTGTTCACTAAAATATTGGTTCAAATACTTATTTCTTCCGGCACATTTTATTCTGAAGGTCCATAAGGGCATCTGTGCAGGTTTTTGAGTCATGCTGCGGTAAAGGACAGGGATAGTCAATGTCATGTTCACTAAAATATTGATTCAAATACTTATCTCTCCCGACACATTTTATTCTGAGGGTCCATAAGGGCATCTGTGCGGTTTTGGGGTCATGCTACGGTAAAGGACAGGGATAGTCAATGTCCTGTTCACTAAAATATTGGTTCAAATACTTATTTCTTCTGGAAAATTTTATTATGAGGGTCCATAAGGGCATCTGTGCTGGCTTTGTGATCATGATGCTGTAAAGTACATCGATAGTCAATGTCCTGTTGACTAAAATATTGGTTCAAATACTTATTTTTTCTTGCAAATTTTATTATGAGGGTCCATAAGGGCATCTGTGCAGGTTTTGGAGTCATGCTGCGGTAAAGGACAGGGATAGTCAATGTCATGTTCACTAAAATATTGATTCAAATACTTATTTGTTCCGGCACATTTTATTCTGAGGGTCCTTAAGGGCATCTGTGTGGGTTTTGGGGTCATGCTGCGGTAAAGGACAGCGATAGTCAATGTCCTGTTCACTAAAATGTTGGATCAAATACTTATTTCTTCCGGCACATTTTATTCTGAAGGTCCATAAGGGCATCTGTGTGGGTTTTAGGGTCATGCTGTGGTAAAGGACAGGGATAATCAATGTCCTGTTCACTAAAATATTGGTTCAAATACTTATTTCTTCCGACACATTTTATTCTGAGGGTCCCCAAGGGCACCTGTGCTGGCTTGGGGGTCATGCTGCGGTAAAGGACAGCGATAGTGAGTGTCCTCCTGTTCACTAAAATATTGGTTCAAATACTTTTTCCTTCCGTAAAATTTTATTATGAGGGTCCATAAGGGCATCTGTGCTGGTTTTGGGGTCATGCCGCTGTCAATGAAACCAATAGCAAAGGTTTTATTGAAAAAAAGCTTATTTCACATGCATCAAGGCCATCAAAATGAACAGCGGTTACTGGGTGGCCACGCTCCTTGATCCACGTTCCAAATCGAAAGTGAGCAATTTCCTTCCACCCACACAAATTGACCGTAGAATGCAGGAATTTGAGACAGGGCTCGTTGACCAACTGAAGACATCTGTTGCGTCTTCTTCATGTTCTAATGTCACGGTGGAGCAACGTCAGCAACGTGACAGCAGTAGAATGGCAGGTAGCCGTAGCAGCAGCATTGGAATAATTGTGTTTTGATATAGTCAATTTCTTATTGTGAATTTTTATTCTGAGGGTCCTTAGAGGCATTTTTGCTGGTTTTGGGGTCAGGCTACTTTAAAATGGATGCCAGGGGTGCCAATAGGGCAGAATTCCTGTCAGGGGCCCTAATCAAAAAGGGGCCCTGTGATATGTTAAAAATAGGAAGTAGTAATGGGTGGGCGCCACATTTGATTTAACTGCGTGTGGCCATGAAACGATTAATAGATGACTGTCGGCAGCACTGGCTCTCACTGCACCCACTCTAACTACAGCCCTGTCAGCTGAACCTCCTTGTTATCCGTTGAAATGTTCTTGCTGCCACCACATATATGACAAGTTCTTGGTCCCTGGTGTAAAAAGTAATAGGGGTCTCCTGCCAGTTACCATGTGCCATTTCCAATACTGGTGTCTTCTTTTGTGTCAAAGGTGCCCTGTAGCAGCTGCTACCACTGTAACTGCTGTGGCTACGCCGTCTTTATGTTTTCGTTTAGCCATTGAACTGAATTAATTATTTTAGTAAGTGAATTTTTTTCTGTGACTCTTAGAGTCTAAGTGTTTTGACTAAGATGTACCACGTATCCAGTTTACTGTTGTGAATGGTAATTCCAGCTTCTCCTCACCTGTTTGGGTCTAAAAATGAACCTGGTCTTCCTCACACATACACTTCAATGGGGATCAATGATCAATCGCGATCGTAAATCAGCGTGATATTTTCCAAAATCGGCAATAGCCTAGATCTCGATATTTTTACTGATCGCTCTTCACTACTGTTAATCTTTCTCGGTCTGGGGCTCCAAGCAAGATCTCATGTCTTGGGGTAAGGATTGTGATGAATAGCAAATATAAGTTGATGCAAGTCAATTACTGGGTCATGTGAGGTCAACACTCCTGTGCATAGGAGGTAAGCCCTTACCAGGAGGTCCTGCTTCAAAAGGCATTTACTGTTCATTCACACATTTAGCAGAATTCCTGGGACCAAAGGTGTCACCAGTCAGAGTTGAGGAGATGATCACAGGCTTGAGCCAGACAATCGGGAGCCGGGGTGCCATAAAGAACTATAGAAGTGCTACACTTCGTACCCACATACATACCGGTTCCATATTTGAAAATTTAGGAATGGGACACACACACACCTGAGCCTCACTCTTTTCCTGGACCCAGGGGTGGTGAGATATGGAGAACTGCTAGTAGGAATCTAGCAGCAAAGCCATGTTTGGTATCAGAATGTAGCTGATGCTCAGCCGGGTCTGATGTTACCAGCGCCACATTTCTGTGACTTCTCTGGGAGAATTTATGACCCATTCTAGTTTATGAGGGTCAAACACTTGGTTTACAAAAAAAAAATCACAGAAAATGGGACATTATTTATTCGAAAACACAACCAACAGAGCCAAACTTACAGCTCAATTGCTGGACTATAGACTGAACCCATGTAAAACCCAAAGGAAGAGGTGTCTTCTCATAAAATTTTAGACAAAATTATTTTTTTAATCAAAAGAAAATTAAAAAACCCCCATATCACAGAAGAGGAACCAATTACAAATGGAAAGACAAAAAGGTAACAAGATAATAAATAGATACCCATGTAAATATAGATCTCTTAAATTAATAAAGAAAGTAGATTTTTAAAGAAATTTTTGAATTCTATATTATTATATATAAAGTATGAAAAATGTTAGTCTACAAATTTAAAGAAAAAAAAAGGCCCCTTTGAGAAACCCTTGGTGGCGAACGGTCGGACAGGAGGCTGATGGTTGCAGTGGTGACACCCTGATCCTTTTAATATGGGTAAATTTTGGCTTTTTGATGATATATTATGTTGTTTTTTAGTAATAGTTTTGCCCACATTTCTCTTACCTTGGATGTCTTTTATCTAATCATCATGTTTGGGACTTTTGATATATTGAGATCTCTTCTGAAACGTTGATTACATTTTTTTCATACTTTTATATATACATAAAATTTTGTCTCTTATTCTATAAATAAAGTAGTTTTTTTAAAGAAAATTATTTGAATTCTATATTATTGCTATATATACCTCAGGCGTCTTCTTGACTCCTAATAGTGTTGAAGCGATTACGTTGGCATATCGACATCGGGCGATAGTCCGTTAGTCGGCCACCATCGATAAGGTTTTTCGATAGTGAGCAGTCGTATGAGCGATGACCATTAAAGTCTATGGGAGAGCAACAACACCTTCATTCTTACACCAAACAGGGCTGGAGAAGCTGGAATTAACATCCACAACGGTCAATGGATACGTGCTACATCTTAGGCCAACCCACTAGGTTATAAAAGCAACAGAAAAAAGTTTCACAACAACATTTCACTATCCCGTCTTGTACCACAGGCCCACCCCCCCCCCCCAGGACCCTTAACCTGCATCACCCACAATTAAAAAGTGCCCAAGGCAGTATGATTTGAACCATCATCTTAATTGAACTGGAGCATTGAATATCCCTGTCCTGGAATGCAGGCATGAGCCCCAAACCTGCATGCACCCCCAGATTTAAAACAGTGTTTTTTTTCTTTTTTTTTTTTTTTTTTTTACCCCCCCATTTTTTTTTTTTTTTTTTTTTTTGTTTTTTTTTTTTTTTTTTTTTTGTTCCCCCCCCCCCCCCCCCCCCTCCGGAAAAGGAGTCGTTCAACCACCATTTTTAGTTTCAATGGGACATTGATATACCTGTCTGGGCCAAGCATGACCCCAAACCTCATGACCCCCACATTTAAAAAAGTGCCGGAAAAAAGGAGATCTTTCAACAATTTTAGTTTCACTGGGACATTGGAATATACCTGACTGGGCCACAGCATGAGCCCAAACCTGCATGACCACTCATTTAAAAAGTGCCGGAAAAAGAGTTTTCAACTCATTTTAGTTTCTCTGGGGGTGGGGGGGACATTGGGACTTTTACCTGTCCTGGGCCACAGCATGAGCCCCAAACCTGCATGAACCCCCACATTTAAAAAGTGCGGAAAAAGGAGTCTTTCATCCACCATTTAGGTTTCACTGGACATTGTATTATACCTTTCCTGGGCCACAGGTTGAGCCCCAAACCTGCATGCCCACCACATTTTCATAAGTGACGAAAAAGGGTGTCTTTAACCTCCATTTTAGTTTCACTGGACATTGGACTATACCTGTCCTGGGCAACAGCATGACCCAGGGCGGAGTTACTGTGGGGAGTGAGAGCCTCCCAGGCCTGGCGTCCGTCTCATCTATTAACCGCAGGTTAAATGCCTTATGACGCGCAACGAAAACTGTCGCTGCTGAAGCAGGTGCGGAAGTGGAAGTGTGAGAACCCAGCCTTGCCTCAGTACAAAGTCTTTGCCTGGGTAGCGCTTGCCCTTCGTATGGAGTGTGGACCCAAATTGAGCTTCATCTTGGATAATACTGGTGGTTAACGATCCTGTTACACCAGGTGCCCTTTATCTTGCATTCTTTTTTTCTCATTTTACTCAACGTGCTGGAGGAAATGGTCTCTGTAACTTTGTCTCTGTACGTGCTCCATCTCCATGTCCTCTGAATAAACTACATTGGTCAGCTTCCGTTTACCTCCCTTGTACAATTCTGAGGAATTTTTTAACAGCTATTTTGTTACATGGCAAGTTTTTTATAGTACTTTAATTTAGAAAAAACACATTTTTTAAAATCGGATGGTATCCCACATGTCTTGTGTTTTCTCTTGTTTAATTGTATTAATGGGTTGTCTCAATAAAGGGATGATAGCTCTGTTAAAGATCTTGACAAAAACAAGTCATTTTGCAATATGTGTCCATTAACAGTGTCTAACTATTCCTGTTTCTGACAGCACATCACCATTGAGCCACTTGGACAATTGTGAAGAACAAATGTCGATTAGAAACAAATTTTTTAGAATAGGACCGGTAGTATTTGCTGCATTTCAAGCTGCATGACCAAAAATTATAAAAATGATTCTCAGCCACTGTTAAAAATTGTGAAGGAGAAATGCCACTTAGAAGCCCACATTTCTGTTCCAAAGGACCATGATTATTGCTGTATCTCACAGCAACATACCCCAAAAATTATAAATATGACTTCTCGCAGCCACTGTTAAAATTGTGAAGGACAACATGACCCCAAAACCATTGACAATGTGAAAAATTCTAAAAATGTAGTGAGTAAATGGAATATGGTATTGTCATGAAACTTGGTGTCTTTAGTCTCTCAGCAAAACCAGCAAAATGAACTGTTGGGAATTGAGAATAAAAAATTGCAGTAAGAAATGATCATTTTAAAATAGTTTTTCAAGTGGACATTTCTGTTTTGGAGAGGAATGATGAAGTAGACCAGCAACTATCGCGTGACCTCGCATTTGGGCCACAACATCATCAGAGATCCATGCCTGATTATCTTGTTGAAAAGTCAAAGATCCAACTTTATCTGTGAAAGCCGGATGCGTTTGTCTGTATGACTCCTCACGTCTGTGCTGAAGGTTCCGCTCAGATATGACGCTGGCTGTGGGCAGGACAACCCTCTTATGGTGTGGTGAGCAAGCTCGGGCCCATCCTCGCTCCATTTTGGATACCCCGAAGTCTATGGGTCCGGAACACTTGCAAAAACATCGGGTTGAGACGCAGATAGTCGTGCACCATGATACTTAAGATGGTCTCTGGGTGTTGTATCTGTGGCCTGCATTGCCATGCGTTGGTGTGGTGGTAAATAAAGATTGCCAGAGGTCCACCCTATTATTGCTTCTGCCTCCTTGCCTGCTGCTGCGCTGCGCCGCTACGGCTACTTGGACTCTAACTGCTGTACGTAGCTGGCGTTGTTCCACCGTGACTTTTTGAAGAACGTGAAGCAGACGCATCAGCATGTCTCAGTTGACCAATCAGAAGGTCTCCATTTCCTGCATTTTACTCTCTATTTGGGATGGGTGGAAGGAAAAGTTGCTGAGTTTTGTTTTGTTCCCGGGGATCCAGGAGGGTGGCCACCCAGTAAAGTTGTTCATTTTGATGGCCTTAATGGAGGATCATGTTGGAGGAAATGGGAGGCATACAAGCAATCATGTGAGGATGGAGCCTTGAGTTCCCAAGCCCTGGGTTGGAGGGTGCATAGCAAACTATCTTCATCATCTGCCTCAAATTCTCGCCACCTCTTTCCAAGGCAGGGATGTCGGTGTCTTGGAATACTCTCCTCCTCCTCATCCTCATCCTCCGCTTCTCCGGCACAGCTTCAGCACAGCCCTGACTAGCCTCAGATGATGCACACAGACAGCTGAGGGTGCCGCCTTGCACTAGCTCTGGGAACCTGAACCACGCCTACTGAAGACCGAATAAAATTGAGAAAACTGTCGGGCCTTGTGGATTTGACGGAGAGAAAAGGCTCCGTTGTCTGCTTCTTTGTCCGTCACTCCTCCGTCGCGGGCGGGACTGATGTTTCAGAGTGTCCAAAGATCGTTCAGAACTAAGATCACCACAATGCTTCATGCGACAGGGCATCGTCCGCACTGTCCATTTTGGTGGCTCTTCAAAAACTGGCAAGAATGGGTGCAGGCTCTTACCTGCCTCCACTTCGGTGGCTAAACACCCCGAGGTCCGCACGCTGCTGGTCAGGCCATGTGTCAATTCGTACTGCGTAATGGCATTGCGCTGCTACCACAAATCGCTGGAGCATGTGGAGGGGTGGAATTCAGCCGGTGTTGGCCACGTCAAACAATGGAGACGGTTGACGGGAGGGCCTGAGCTGACGCTAGCAAGCAGCCAGGCGGGACGAAGCGAGCGTAGCGATCGGCGGAAGTGCGAAACTCAGACCCTCGAGCCTTCTTCAGCAGGCAGTCCAGACGGGTAGCTCTTTAGAAATTTTCTGGGACGACAAGGTTCATGACTATGTGACAGCAAAGGGATGTGCCTCCAGCCTACGAGCTTAAGGGCGGGCCAACAGATTATGCCCTTACCGCCACCACCTTGCCTGGCACAAGGTTCTTGTCACCTGCCAGCGCTCGGTCTGTTGCGGAGAAGCCATCCCAGCTCCTGACCTGTGTGTGGACGGTCTCCAAGGCAGATTAATTTCAAAGGCCTGGTTGTCTCTGGGCCGTGATGCCACCAGAGGACTTGGGGAAAGAGCCCTGCACCATCTGCGGTTTTGAAGAGCGTGCGCCTCGTGCCTGAGAGCCACCGTCACCCCCAGGAGACCATCCAACCCAGCTCACCCAGTGAGCTGTCACAGAGATATAGCGGCCTTGGCCGTGTCCTTACTAGGTCCAAGTGCGGTGGCTGAGGATGACTTTTCCAGGACACAGATGCAGAACAAGTGCTTGAAATTTTAGATGACACGTGGCTGGCCAGGGCAGGGACGGCTATTCTGTCCAAGAAAAGACTGCTAAGCATATGGTCTTGGGGGCAGGCGAGGGCCAGGACGTGGCGGACCCCATCTGTGTCCTTCAGACGGAATGGCATACATTTCCAAGGCCAAAAGCTGGGCAATGCCAACATTCAGGCTTTGGCTTTGGGAAGGTTTGGGGTTAAAAGTGTTTCTTTGCTCCCATACTGGAAGACAGAAGGCTGGCTGCTAGACTGTGCGCTGTACGGCGTGCAAGGGTCGTCAAACTGGCGGAAGGAGAAGGGGTAGGATGGTCTCTGGTGGGTGCTGGTGGTACTTCGTCGGCGGACGGTGGATGGCTTGAAGCGGGAGGCTGATCACTGATCTCATGACTCTGAGAGACATGGGCAGCTGAAGGAACGCTTGGGTTGGTGGGGCGGGGAGGAGGAGGCGGAGGACATAGGGTGTGACAGTGGTTGGAGGATGGCGGTCGGTCTGGCCTTTTTTGGCCAAGTGTTCCCTCCAATTTCAAACTCATGCATTCACTGCATGTGATTAGACAGGTTGGTGGTGGTTAACCACTTAAAGTTCTTGCCTCTACTTATGCGTTTACTGCAAAAGGCGGCATATGTACATCGTGGGTGAATCAGAGGCTTGCTCAAGAAGCCAAGCTTGGAGAGGTCTGGACCTTTTTGACGGCGATAAGCGAGGAGCGGGGTTTATACGCTGGACCGTGGCTGGCAGATCTATCAGCGGATTCTGCGACCGCCCTCTCCCTTTTTGTGGGGGACCCGTATTGAGACTACCCACATCGTATTTCTCCTCGTCCACTGACGAGATACGCTCGCATGCAAATTCTGCGGAAAAGACCAGGATGATCAGCTATGTCGTCATCACATCTCATCATCAAAACAGGGACTTGGTCGTCCTGACTTTCTGCACAGAAGCTGGGGCTACAAGCAGGGGCACTGCAAGGCGTTGCCGGACCGCCCGGGATTTCTTGCCGAATTGACCGGCTTCCTTCACCTCATCTGATGGCATCAGTAACTGGGCGTCAGAGCAGACCTTAATCATCTCTTGATCTTTTAACAAGACTTCTGACCCAACAGCATTTTGTCATCAAAGAGTCTTCAGACAATGGATTATCCACTAAATGTGGGTACACGTGTGCATTTGGGCTGCTTCATGTTGGACGGGATGCTGATGATGCTGATGACGACATTTGTGGCCGTGACTGGGAGGACGAGGAGGTAACGACTGCTAGAAGCAGGTTGCATTAACCACTGAAGGACAGTTAGCGATGATGTTCGTTACTTAGATTCACTGGGCCTGACCCAGCGATGACCGGCCGGATGGGTCCTGCAACTGACGATCCGCTGGCATGGGTTGTCGCCAGCAATGGAAGGAGAACTTCTCTCGTAACTCTACCTCATGTGTAACCAACATCTTTGACTCGCTACCACCTCATTTTGCTCCTATGTTCAGAAATATAAAAAATTTGAAGAAGTTATTGGAATAGTTTTGGAAAGTCTTCTTATTAAAAGACGGCAAATCACAGCTTTCTCAAATTCCCTCTAATCATAAACAAAAATTGCTGGATTCATAATTTAACTGCAAGGAGTCTGTCAACAAATCGGGACTGGGCAAAAGTCAAAAAATCAACGTAATCTGTTATGTGTCGTATTATTCATGTATTTTTTGCACCTTTTCAATTCACCTGTGGTGACTATAGAATTGCTGTTTTATGATTTACGTGGATGCTGCGTGAATGTAAAAAGCTGGGTGCGCAAAAGTAAAAAAACATGTATCTGTTAGTTTTCATATACATACACGGTATTTTTTGCACTTTCAATTCACTGTGGTGACTATAGGAATTGCGTTTTAAGATCTCACGTGGAAGCTGCGTCAATGAACAAAGCTGGGTGCGCCAAAAGTCAAAAACTAGTATCTGTTATGTTTTCGTATAAATACATCGAGTATTTTTTGCACCTTTCATTTCATGTGGTGGACCTATAGAATTGCTGTTTTAAGATTTACGTGGAAGCTGCGTCAATGAACCAACGTGGTGTGCGCAAAAGTCTAAAAACACGTATCTGTTATGTTTTCGTATAGTACACGGTATTTTTTGCACCTTTCAATTTCCACCAGTGGTGAGTATAGAATTGCTGTTTTAAGATTTAGTGGATGCTGCGATCAATGAACAAAAGCTGGGTGCGCAATGTCAAAAACACGTATATGTTATGTTTTGTATAATTACACGGTATTTGTTTGCACCTTTCAATTCACCTGTGGGACTATAGAAATTGCTGTTTTAAGATTTACGTGGACGCTGGTCAATGAACAAAGTGGGGGCGCAAAAGTCCAAAAAAACTCGTATCTGTATGTTTTCGTATAATACCGGTCTTTTTTTTCAACCTTTCAATCACTGTGGTGACTATAGAATTGCTGTTTAAGATTTACGTGGATGCTGCGTGAATGATCAATGCTGGGTGCGCAAAATTCAAAAAACACGTATCTGTTATGTTTTCGTATACTACACGGTATTTTGTTGCAACCTTTAATTCACCTGTGGTGACTATAGAATTGCTGTTTTAGATTTACGTGGATGCTGTGTCAATGACAAAGCTGGGTGCGCAAAAGTTTGCCCCCAAACCACGTATTGTTATGTTTTCGTATGATACACAGTATTTTTTGGCAACAAACAACTGTGCTGACTACATAGATTGCTGAGATTGTAATTTAACTGAAGGTGGATATATCAACACAGGTGGAATGGGTAAAATTGAAAATGAACCCCATTGACATGTATACTGATAATAAAAGTGGAGTTTTGACCTAACATAGAGACCTGCTGTTACTAGAAATGTTGTGTATCCAATATAAGTTCAGGATGCCCAATATCCAGGAAATATTTCAAATAACAAACCATTAACATAAAGTTATTGCAGGGCAATGTCTACACTAAGTCTTGGTGAACTTTATCCATGGTCTTTTTAGATAGATTGTCTGTTTTCGCCGCGCCCCCCCCCCCGCTCCCCCCGTGACTTTACAGCGGTAGATGCGTTTAAAAAATCTCTAGTAATACAAAAACTTAAATCTTAATTTAACTAAATTGGAAGGATAAAGCAAAATAGTAAAAGGTTTCTCTGGCTAAAATAGATAATTTCGCTGAGCTTTTTGGGCCACAGGCAAGCCACGTCCTTCCCCTTGAAGCTGAGGACACTAAGGTAAACAGGAAACGCTGTTCTATGTAATCGGGTATGTGTTTTTTCCAGCCAATCGAACCCATAAACCCCCAGTCATGACGTCGCAACAAATCTCACCCTGTTTTCGTAATTATTTGCTGGCCGAAAAATGACAGAATGCCCCAAAAAGGCGGATCTTAATATGATGCACAGATTTTAACCTTAAATTATCCATGATCTAAAAAATTTCGACACCATAAAAACCTTGCCGATTTCAACTTTGTCGATAAAAATCGCTCAACACTTCTCCTTAATACAACTTATGCCTCATTACCCAGTGTTGACCACCATCACTTATTGTCTTCCAGATGTTGTTTTAAAAAGGGCCCTTTTGGCCCGAAATTGTCACATGGACTCTGCAACTCACCTTTTATTTTGCATTATTCTTAAATTTTTGCCGTTTTCTATATATTTTGTAAATGAGCTACTTTTGGCTAATACTATATTCACTCTAAAAAAAACTACTATACTTTTGCATGCAATTGGTGTGCCGGTGTTTTATCTTTATGCTGACATAGGGAATTCATCCCTTTACACCTGAGCACCCATTCATAAATATTATTCATATGGTGTGCATGACTTATATACATTATTTTAAATGGAAATTACTATCTAAAGTTATCCTCTGAATTAATGTAAAATGGATTTTCTATAAAAAAAAAACTGGAAAAAAAACCAGGGTTTAATAGTATTAAAGGGTCCACAGCCCTTTATTAACTCTTTAACTCCTTCCCTTTGATTTTCCCCTACGTCCTAGCAGGGAAGTGCTTTTCCCAAAAAAGGCGGGGGACGTCCCGGCGATGTGCGGCTTACAAAAAGAGCCCCCCGATGGGGCATGGGAAAGCGCACACCAACAGCGGTTTGTGAGTCCGCCGCGGGGGTTTAAACCTTTGCTTGACAATCTTTAAGTCGTCGAGCTAAGACGCAGTTTGGAAATGGACATGGCACCCCTTAAAAAATTTCGTTTCCAAAAAACCCCAAAAAGACTCCCCCCTTGTATGCTTTTCATGGCCAAACGCAATTTACTCTACATGTAGGGTATTGCCAAACCTGGAAGAAATTGTGTAACAAAATTAGGGGTGCTTTTTTCCAGGATTCTTTGTAAAAATTCAACATTTTCAGCTAAAATTGCAGATTGTTGGAAAAAAAAATATTCATTTTCACAGCCTAATGCTGAAAAAATTTATGAAACACCTGTGGGGTCGATATACTCACTAGTCAAATAGTCTCCAAAAAAATGGGAATATCACAAGAGAACAGAGAGTGACTTTTGATCACTATATTTACTATTTTGCCATAAGCAAACTTACACTCTATCAGTTCTCTATCTATAAAACACTAAAACATAACTTTTATTATGTATAACTCTTAACATCTATACACACTATTTAAAAACCTGATTTACTGGACCTCTAACCCCTGATGAAGCCAGTTTAGCTGGTGAAACATGTTGGGGAGGTCAGGCTTTGAGTTTTAAATTGTGATTTCTCACCTCTGTCTACAAATATCCCCCGCTGCGTGGGTGTCAAAAGGGGGCCTTATTTGTTTTGTGCCCGTGATAGGGACAAATGCCCAAGTAGGAGGCTTGGGATCCCTTATTTAGAGTTAGTAAATTGCTGTTTTATAAAAGGCTTTCCTGTTATTAGGTGGTGCTCCACCAGACTTGATAATAGAAAAGGAGCTATTCCTTCCTTCAGAAGCAGAAAGGGTTAAATGGTGAGGTTAGAAATCAGGTTTTTAAATAGTGTATATAGAGGTTAAGAGTTATACATAATAAAAGTTACGTTTTAGTGTTTTACAGATAGAGAACTGATAGAGTTTAAGTTTGCCTATGGCAAAATAGTAAATATAGTGATATACTCACTATACACCTGGATATATTCCTTAAGGGGTGTAGTTTCCAAAATGGTGTCTTTTTTGAGGTGTTTATTTTAGCACCATAGGGTGTCTGCAACCTGAAATGGTGCCTAAATGAAATCGTAATGAAAATGAGACCCCAGAGTCAGGTAGGTGCTCCTCCTACTCTGAGTCTTGTGGTTAAGCCAAATAGCGCACTAGGGCCACATATCTCTGTCTCTGAAAACGGCAGAATCTGGGGAATGAATATTAAGTTGTATTTCCCTGGTCACATCTACCGTGTTCTTGTGAATAATTGATAAAAATTGAAAATCTGCAAAAAAAAGTTAAATTTTGACATTTCATCTCCATTTTGCTTTAATTCCTGTGAAGTACCTAATGGGTTTTTAAAAAACTTATAATGTGTTTTGAATAAATATAAGGGGTGTACTTTCATAGATGGAGGCACTTATGAGGGTGTCTAACATGCAGGCCAATAAAAGCTACGTCAGAGCCGCACTGGTCCCTATAAAAATGTATATTGCAAATTTTCTTGAAAATGTGAAAATTACTACAAAATTTCTAAGACCCCTAATGTCATAAAAAAGGGACTTTTAAAAAAAAAATTTTGCAAAACCTACGGGAAAAACTATGGTGATGAAAGAAAATTCAACAAATTCTGAGTGGAATAATTATCGATTTTACACACAGAAATTTTTGAAATGGTAATTTTTTCTTATTTTTAAAAATAAAACAGGGGAATTTTTTGGGACAAAAATTTCTTAAAATTTTAAAAAGCACAATGTGTCACGGGGGAAAACAATTTTCTAAATTCACATGGATAGGAAAAAACTGTCAAAAAAGTTATTTCGCTTTAAAAAAGGGGAACACATGCCAGATTTTAAAAATGGGGTTCTTTTCAGGGGAGGCCGGGGAACTGGCTCCGGGAAAGGGGTTAAGGCCCCAAGCCGGTTTTGCCCTTTTGAAAATCCCCCTTTTTTTTAAAATTGGGATGTGTACTTTTTGTGAGAAAAAATTTTTTGACACTTTTAAACCAAACCCATGTAAACCCAATTGTGGTTTTAAAGTTTAAAAAGACATTTTGGCCAAAAAACCCCTTGTTTGTTTGTAAAAATTTGTAAATTTTGAAAGTTTTTTAAAATTTTTTTGCTTTGGAAAGACAGATGATTATTCCCCCCCCCCCCCCCCCCCCCCCCCCCAAAAATTGGGGTTTAAAATTTAGAAATCTGCCCCAATATGCCCAAGGGTAGATTCCCATCTTTTTTTTTAATTGAAATTTTTATTTTTTTAAGAATTGGGGGGTTTTGAAATTTAGAGTCTTTTTCTCCCCTTTTTCAAAAAAATTTTCCCAAACATATTTTTTTTTAGGGATTTGAGGGGTCTGCATGTTAGTACCCCCTTTAAATGATTTCCAATCAAAGAAACTTCCCCCCTTAAAGTATTTAAAAAAAGTGCTTTTAGAAATTTTTGGTTTCCCCTTTAGGTATTTCAACCAGAAATTTTTGCCAAAGGGGGGGGAAAAATTAAAAAAATTTCACTTTTTTTTGCAAGTTTTTCAATTTTTTCCCCAATTATTCGAGGGAAATCCCCGGTAAATGTGCCCAAAGGGGAAAATTTGCCCCCTTAATATCAATTCCCCCAGGTCTGCCATTTTTAGAAAATACCCCTTTATGTGGCCCTAGTGCATTATTTGGTAAATCCCCCAAAGCCTCAGAGTGGGAAAGGGGGAAACCTTTTGGACTTGGGGTTTATTTTATTACGACTTTTTTTTAGACTCCATTTCGGTTTGTGGACACATTAAGGTGCTAAATTTTAAAAAAAAAACCCCCCCAAAAAATTACTAAATTTTGGAAACAAAACCCCCTTTAAAAGGAATTCCCAAAAGGGGTAAAGGGAGTTTAGGTTTTTTAAAAAAAAAATTTTTTAAGCATTAGGTGTGAAAGTTAAGAAATTTTTTTTTTCAAAAATTCTCCCAATTTTAGCTTAAAAGGTTTCATATTTATAAAAAACCTGGAAAAAAAAAGGGCCCCTCAAATATTGATACCAATTTCTTCAAAGGTTCGGCACCCCCTTATATATGGGTTTTTAAACCCTCCCTTTTTGGGGGCCCCAATTGGCAGGGCGTAAAAGGGGGAAGGATATTTGGTTTTTGGGAAAACAAAATTTTTGGGGGGGTGCCATGTCGAATTTTTGAAAAAACCCCAAAAAGTCCCAGAGCAGGAAAAACCCTTTTCCCAGAAGCCCTTCCATTTTGGTTTCAACCCCCCTCAGGGGACTCATCAAAGGGGTGTATTGTGAATTTTGGGTTTTCCCAAGATTTCCATAGTTTTTTTTAGCGTTGTGCCATTTAAAAGGGGGGGGAAAAAAACGAAATTTAACTAGTTAGTAGGGTTTTGAAAAAAAGACTTGTGTTCCATAAAGGGTTAAACCTAAGGGTGGGTTTAAAATGGGGATTGGGGAAAGGGGAAAGGAAAAGGGGTTTTTTAACCCAGCCTCTCCACTGTTTAAAAAGCCCCAAACCCAAGGCAAAAAACAATTGCCCCAGTGGGGGGACCCCGTCTTGACCAAAAGAACCGCCCCAGTCAGGACCCAGAATTTTATTTAGCAAACGTCGGATTAATATTTTTTGTTTCAGGTAGTTATCAAAGCCTTTCTTTTTTTCCCCCAAAACGGGTTCTGCTGTGATCAGCTCCTCAGACAGTATTCCCATGAAAAGAAGTTTTTCCCTCCTCTGGGATTGAACCCTTTTTTTCTTCTACCCCGAAGGGAATGTACCCTTTTCTTTTGAGGGGGCTTTATTTTGAAATCTTTTTTCCCCCATACTTTTTGTAGGGACCATTTTATTTTTATAAAAATTAATCATTTTCCCCCCGAAGCCGTCTTTTCGCCAAGACTAAATAATTTTAAATTTTTACTAACCTTCCTTAAA
>JAODAL010026386.1:0-14717 GCA_025379985.1 Phyllomedusa bahiana | reverse complement strand
CAAAACCCCTCCCCCCCTCATCTTTTAAACCCAAAATACCAAGACTCCTCC
Organism: Phyllomedusa bahiana; assembly: GCA_025379985.1. Lineage (NCBI taxonomy): Eukaryota > Metazoa > Chordata > Amphibia > Anura > Hylidae > Phyllomedusa > Phyllomedusa bahiana. The sequence goes on along the minus strand of JAODAL010026386.1, from coordinate 14,666 downwards.
TCAAATCATAAACCCTAAATTCACAGACTCCCCTTCCTCATCTAAAACCCTAATACACAAGCCCTCCACCCCTCTATCAATAACCCCTATAACACAGCAGCTCCTCCCTCTATCATTAACCCTATTATCACAAGCTCACTCCTCTCCTCAACATAAACCCTATATATCACAGAGCTCGTCTCTCCTCTATCATATAACCCTATATAATCACAAAGCACACTCCTCCCTCAAACAATAACCCTATATACCCACAAGTTTCAGTTTCTCTCCTCTATCAATAACCCTAAATCACAGACTCACTTCCCCTCCTCATCATATAACCAATATATCACAAAGCTCAAAACACTCTCCTCTATCAATAACCCTATATAATCACAGAGCTCAGCTCCCCCTATCATATAACCCTATATATCACAGACTCAGCTCTCTCCCTCTATCAATAACCCAATATCACAGACTCAGCACCTCTCCTCTATCATAAAACCCTAAAATATCACAGACTCAGCCCCTCCCTCTATCAATAACCCTATAAATCACAAGCTCAGTTTCTTTTCTAATCATTAACCCTATATAACACAAGCTCAGTTTCCCTCTCCTTCTTCATATAACCCTATATATCACGACTCAGCTCCTCTCCTCATCAATAACCCTATATATCACAGAGCTCAGCTCTTCTCCTCTATAATATACCCTATATATCACAGAGCTCAGCTCTCTCCTCTATCATATAACCTAATATCACAGAGCACAGCATCACTCCACAAACATATAACCCTAAATAACACAGACTCAACTCTCTCCTCTATCATAAAACCCTATATATCACAGACTCACTTCTCTTCTCTATCATATATCCCTTATATCACAGAGCTCAGCTCTCTCCTCTATATAAACCCTATATATCACAGAGCTCACTCCTCTCCTCTATCATATAAACCCTAAAAATCACAAGAGCTCAACTCCACCTCTATCATAATAACCCTATATATCACAGAGAGTTCACAATCTACTCTCCGCTATATATATAACCCTATAATACACAATCTCACTTCTCTCCTCTATCATATAACCCTATATATCCAGAGCTCCACTTCTCTCCTCTATCCATATAACCCTAATATATCACGAGCTCAGCTCCTCTCCTCTATCATATAACCCTATATATCACAGAGCTCAGCTTCTCTCCCCTATCATATAACCCTATATATCACAGAGCTCAGCTTCTCCTCCTCTATCATATATAACCCTATATATCACAGAGCTCAGCTTCTCTCCTCTATCATATAACCCTATATATCACAGAGCTCAGCTCCTCTCCCTATCATATAACCCTATATATCACAGAGCTCAGCTCCTCTCCTCTATCATATAACCCTATAATACAAGAGCTCAGCACCTCCTCATCATATAACCCTATATATCACAGAGCTCATCTCTCCTCTATCATATAACCCTATATATTACAGACCTCAGCTCCTCCCCTCTATCATATAACCCTATATATCACATAGCTCAGCTCCTCTCCTCTATCATATAAACCCTATATATCACATAGCAGCTCCTCTCCTCTATCATATAACCCTATATATCACAGAGCTCTGTTTCTCTCCTCTATAATATAACCATTTATATCTCTGAGCTCCTCTCCTCTATCATATAACCCATATATCAAAAAGAGCTCACTCTCTCCTCTATCATATAACCCTATATATCACAAAACAGCTCCTCTCCTCAATGGAGCGTCTGTGCCCCGAGCTCCCCTGCGGCTACCGCCCCGCGCGGCCGCACCCAACCCCCCGCGTACGCCCCCCTCATCCCCGCCACCCAACAGAGCCCACAACATCGCCAGTGTCTTCCAGAAACAAGAAAAAAGTTGTTTCTGGGGGTCACAAGAAAAAGTTTAAAGCAACTGTGCCTTTGGGTTTGTGATTAAGCGCGATGGGATTAATTCAAGGTACATTGTCTAATCTGTATTTTGGTGTGTGTCAGTTCATATTAGCAATGGTCGGGCACACATATCCAACACTAATAATAGGTTACTGACCCAACAGGTATAATGTCCGAGACCAATATTTGCCAGTAACAATATAGCAAAGACCAAATAATACGCGCGCCCACCCTGATCACTACCATGAATTTCTGACTAGCCCACGCAGTCCTAGATGTTATTGACTAAACCAGTATACCAAGCAAGACCCAATATCACCTTGTTAATGTTTTTTACAATCACGCATAATAATACGGCACCACATCGTCACCACTATATCTCCACATAACAATAGTCTAAATAATACCAGGGCCATACTGTTACTCTGAAGGGTCGACTAAACCATTACCTCCAGAAGACCAATATGTCCGCCGTACAGTGACACCTAATAGTGTGGAGATACCAGGTAGCACATGATGCTTTTGCAAACACTGTTACTTTGCATTCTAGGGCCACAGTGACATCTTGTCTGATAAGTTGTTCACTTTCGCTATTTCTGTCTCTATTTCGGAGTCCAGACCCGTCCGTGATGATAGGCTCCCGTCGCACCCACTCGGCCTCTGTAATTTAACTACAGTAATATTATTTTCACCTGAAATCCCTCACTTTTTATCATTTCCGAAAAAAAAAAACCTGAGTGCCCCTCCCCCCCATGTACAAACTCTCCATCTATTATAATTGGCAAATAATTTAACCTTGGTAATATATGAGCCCCGCAGGATGTAAACAGCAGGTAGTATTCAAGTGGCCCCCCCCGAAAGTCAGTATGGCATGGTACAAATGGGCCCCAGGGCTGTAGCAAAGGTACTTAGTGAGCCTAAACGTAGCTTAGTGCGCTTAGTTCTAGCAAAAGGACTCTGAATCGCCCAGAGACTATCGGACGTCCCTTCAGGGTCTAGAATCCCTGTAAAAGCTTAGAAAGAGCTAATACCATAATCAGTGGCTTAGACTACTTGGAGAAGTGTGAGAGGAAGAAACATTGAAGCTTAGATTCATATTAATCAGTATTATTGTCTAGCAGTCATCAAGAATGTGTTTCAAATCTGGCACTAAATGTGGATCGTGGGTCTTGAGTAATATTTCTGATTAGCAAGGTAGTGTCAGACAACCTGCATAAGGTTCTCCTGTTATCTTTTTTATAGACTACTTTATAGGCTTGGGCCACGATAGATAATGATTTGAAACTTCTACTATATAAATACCCGGGGCGTTTTAGACAAGGGGGACCCCTCGCCCACCCTTTCCCTCTGGCTACAAGGGGGCTCCCCTGCTACTAGGGGGGCCCGGGGCTAACAAGGGGGGCCTCTGGCTACAAGTTGGGGCCCCTGGCTACAAGGGTGGGACCGCTGCCTGGCTACAAGGGGGGGCCCGGCTACCTACTAGGGGGAGCGCCTGACTAGTCAAGGGGACTGCTGACTAAACTACATGAGGGGGGCCCTGGCTCCCTATACATCGGGGGGCCTCTCTACAAAAAGTACCCTGGCCTACCTATAGCGGAGGGCCCTGACTATCAAAGGGTCGGGCCCTTGGCTGATCACATGAGGGGCCCTGGCTAACCTACAAGGGGGCCGCTGCTTACTAGAGGGGGGGGGGGGGGGGGGGCACCTTGACTAACATGGATGTGCCCTAGCTAACTCCATGGTGGGGCCCTGCTACCTATCATGGGGGTGCCACTCTACAAAAAGGGCCCATGACTACAAGAGGGCCCCGGGCCACCTACATGGGGCCCTGAGGCTACCTATAGGCAGAGGCCCTGAATACCAAATGGCCCTACTACAAGGGGTGCCCCTGCTTACCTACATGGTAGGCCTGGCTACCCTACAATGAGGGCATGCAACGCTATTAGCGGGGGCTCGAACTAGGGGGGGCTAGACCATCATAGGGTGTCCCTGACTAACCTACATGGGTGGCCCTGGACTAATTTTCGTACATGGGGGGCCGTCTGGCTAACTACATTGGGGGCCCCTTCTCTACAAGGGGCCCTGGCTATCATGGGGGGCCCTGGCTACCTACCTGGTGTGTCCCTGCTCACTCTACGATGGGGTCTCAGCGCACTCGGCTACCTATAGGGGAGGCACCTGGCTACGCTACATGGGGGGCACTGGCAATTTACATGGGGGGCACTGGCTATCTATCAATGGGTGCACTGGGCCCCCTTACTCTAGTGAATGGGGAGTGCCCTGGCTACCTAGCCAGGAGGGGTCGGCCGCTATTGCAAAATTAATCTAAGGGGTGGCCCTGACTACAAGGGGAGGTATCTGCGGCTACCTAGCAGGTGGGCCCACTGGCAGCCTACATGGGGGCCTCTCACTAGCAAGGGTCCCTTGGCTTAGCGCTACAATGGGGGCCTGGCTACATGGGGCCCTGACTACCTATAATGGGGGGTCCGCATGGCTATCTACGATGGGGGGCCCTCTACTACCTACATTGGTTGGGCGCACTGACTACAAGGGGGGAGGGGGGGGGGGGGGGGGGGGCGAACCTGACAGGGGGCACCTGACTACCAGGGGGGTCCCTGGCTATCCTACAGGGGGGCCGTTCCCTTCTCTACAAAGAGGGGGGTGCCTGACTGACCTAGCAGGGTGGGGCCCGACTACTAAAGTAGAGGGCCTGGCTACCTAAATAACATAAGGGGGCTCTGACTACCTAGAACAGCAGTAGCGCTAAAGGGGGGGCCCTGACTTCCTGCACACGACCTAAAGGAATGCGCCTAACATAGCTTGGTTATACTCACCTATAGACGACCCGTAACATAGTTATACTACCCTAAAGAGAACACCCTAACTGTATAGTACCTAAAGGAGACCCCTAACTGCTTGTATAGTAACCCTAAGGAGGTCCCCCCCTTAAGTGCTCTGTATTATTACGCTAAGGAGGCACCTAAGTGCCTGTATCAGTACCTATTATTTTATATAATAGGGGTCCCTAACTGCTGTGCAGCCTATATAGCAAGTGGACCCTTAACTACCTTGCAGTGTAAACGGTGCGGCGCTGAGACAGACGTAGCCTGCCGGAAGAGCGCCAAACCGGCAGACATCATGGTGTGGATCCTCATGTGATCAAGGACCGCAGGCGAGTGGTAGCTGAGAGACCACGCCATGGAGTGGAGTCTAAGGGGACCCCTGCGTGCTTTCGCCAGAGCCAGCCGGCCGCAAAGCGGAATGGAGCTTGGCTGCGGGATCCCCAGGTCAACTTACCGCCTGACGTGGATAGCCTGGCGGTACTGCCGGGCTGGCAAGACAGGAATCGCAGCGGTGGAATAAGTCAGGTAAACACAGGAACATGTTAACAGCGAGAGATACAGGAGTGTGTTAAACCGGTACACATAGCACCACAGGAACTTGGGACAGCCGTAAACACACTGTCAGAGTATTCAACCTGCGTGGAACACGGCAGGAACAGGAGACACAGACAAGGTGAATTTTGGGGAAATGTTTATTAGGACGGAAGGAAAGGAGCTCAATGACAAGACGAGCTTGATCCACATACTCAGAGGGGGGGGTTTAAAGGCTCCAACGAAGACCTGAGTTTGCTGGCAGAGCTCTAAGATGGAAGCAGCTGGAACACAGCAACCCAGACTGTCAAGGAACTGACCCAGAGCAAGAGGCAGAACTTCCTCTGATAAGCGAGGGTCAGGGTCAAAGAGGAATAAACAGAGACAACTAACCGAATAAAGACAGAAGGTCCGCAGCGCGCGCCCTATAGAGGAACAGAGCACACACAGGAACCCCGCATGGCAAGACGGAACAGTAACAGAAGCAGACACAGGTAAGCAGCGATGGGAAGGGCACGACACGCAGACAGCACCAAGGCAGGAAGCAGCCGCGGCATGACCGTGACAGTTACCACTATCACAGCGCCCCACCCCCCTCAAAGCCCCCCCTCCTCCTCACCGAAATCCATGCAAACATGGCTTCGCCACATATGGATCAGGGCCCGCCAACTTCTACGCGGGCAACGCCCAAAACCGAAGGTAAGGGCTTGAATATATTAGCCTGAGTAGAGGGAAAAACCTAGATACAAGGATAGTGCACGGGAGGAAAACAAATGGGGGCACTAAGCTCATAATGGTGGGGGGTGAACGCCATGGGCGGGACGAGACCCGTGAGACTAGGGCAATGGGGGGGGTGAACCCAGGTCGGGACCGGTGATGCTAGGCAGACGTGGGTGGGGGGAAGCCCAGAGGCGGACCTGTGAGGCTAGGCAACGGGGAGCTCAGAGGCAGGACCGATGAGCTAGGCGAGCAGCAGACGGGTCGCTGCAGGCGCGAGTGACCAGTGAGCTAGAGCATAGGGGTTTTGGGGGGGGGTTGTTAGATGGGGGTGGTAATAAGGGCGCTTCTGGGATGACCGGGATGAGGGCTAGGGCCTATAATATTAGAAGGGATATAGGGATGTAGATTGTGAGATTCGGACTACTGAAGGCTATATAGGGAGTGGTAAATTGTGATAGATAATGTAGGGGGGAAATTTAAATATAAAGAGATGGAAGCACTGGTAATTGAGAGAGGGAATATGTAGGATAGAGGGAGGTAATGATGATTGAATATGTAGTGATAAGGATGGGATGGTAATGGTGGATGTTATGCTATATGTAGGACGAAAAGAGGGTGGGGAGAGTATGTAGTGAAATATTTAAAAGATGGAGGGTAATGGTGAGTGGAATATTTGCGGATAGAGGGAGGTAATGTGATTGGAATATTTAGATAGAGGGAGGGTAAGTGGTGATTGATATTAGGATATAGTGGAGGGTAATGTATTGGAGAATTTAGGAGATAGAGGGGAGGTAATGTGATGGAGATATAGGATAGAGGGGATGGTAGATTGTGATTGGCCTAGACGGGCACTATGGGCTGGACCATGAGCTAGTCCAGCAAAAGGGCATCTCTGGGCGTGGACCAATGAGCTATGCCAAACGGGGCACGTCTGGGCTGGACCATTGAGCTAGCACTAAACGGGCTTACTATCTTGGCTGACCATGAGCTAAGGCCAAACGGCACTAGCTGTAGGCCTGGCCATTGAGCTAGGCCCGAAACGGGGCACTCTGGCGACTGGATCGCATGAGCTAGGCTCACAACGAGCACTCTTGGGCGCGCTGCGACCATGAGTCTAGGCTCAAACGGGCGACTCTGGCTGGACATAGAGCTAGGCCAAACATCAACCTATGGGTTTGTGACATGAGACTAGGCCAACGGGGCACTATGGGTCTATGGACTCATGAGCTAGGCCCAAACGGTGAGCAGCTTCTGGGCTGGACCTATGAGCTAAGGCCAAACGGGCACTCTGGGTCTGGACCATGAGCTAGGGCCTAAACTGGGTCACTCTGGCTTGGACCAATGAGCTAGGCCATAACGGGCACTCTGGGCTGGAGCCAAGAGCTATGGGCGCGGGGTCAAACGGGTCACCATGGCTGGACTCTATGAGCTCAGTCAACCCCCCCCCCAACCCGGCCAGAACGGGCATCTTCTGGTTCTTATTCAAGCTCTGTAGGACTGGACCATGAGCTAGCCAAACGGGGCACTCTGGGCTGGCATGAGCTAGGACCAAACGGGCAAAGTTCGCTTGGGGCTAGGAACATGAGCTACGGCGCATAACGTTGGGGGGGGGGGGGGGGGGGGGGGGGGTGGGGGGGGGGGGGGAGCCAAATGGTGGGGGGGGGTGCACTCTGGGCTCGGACCATGAGCTAGGCCAACAACGGAGCACCTGGCTGGACCATGAGGCTAGCCGTCTAATCGGCTACTCTGGGCTGGACCATGATCGTAGGGCCCAACACAGTGGCACTTCGTGGGCTGGGACGCCTGAGCTAGTGACGAAACGGGCTATATGGGCGAACGCATGAGCTAGGGGCCGAAAGCGGGCACTCCTGGTGCGAAACCATTGAGGCGTAGGGCTCAACGAGAGCAGCCCTGCTGGGCTGAACCTTGAGCTAGGCCAAACATGACACTCTGGCGAACATCAATTATTTGAGCCAGCTGAACAGAGGATTACTCTGACACCTGGGGAATCCATTAGAGCCATGCTGGACAGGATTCACTGACAATCTGGGGCGAGACCATGAGACCAAGGCGTTACTAGCGTATCAGCTGACACTCTGTGCGAACGGCTGGAGCCATTCAGGCAAGCTGTGTTCAGACGAGCTCTGGGCGAACGGCATAGCCAGCAGGTACAACGGTGCTAACGCTCTGGTGCGAACCATGAGCCAGGCAGGCAACGGTGGCAGGACGCTCTGGGCGACACCATGAAGACCAGCATGGCAAGCGGTGCAGACGTCTCTGGGCGACACCATGAAGGCGGCCATACCATGCAACGGTGTGGCTAGACGCGTCTGGGCGAACGCATGAGGCGCAGCAGGCACGTGGGGGCAGACTCCTCCCTCGCCTCTGGGCGACTACCAATGAGCCATGCAGGCAACGGGTTGCAGACGGCTCTGGGGCGAGACCATTGGAGCCAGCAGGACAACGGTGCAACGGCTCTGGGCCGAACATAGAGCCAGTCAGGCAACGGGCATACGCTCTGTGGCGAACCATGAGGCCAGCAGGCAACTGGTGTCAGACGCTCTGGGCGAACACGATGAGGCATTCGCCCCCCCAGCCCCAGTGCTAACGGGTTGGCAGACAGCCTCTGGGCGATACGGTCATGAGCTCAGCAGGTCTAACAGGGTGCAGACGCTCTGGCGAATCCATTGAAGGCCAGGCAGGCAAATCGTGTTGGCAGACTTTCTCTGGGGCGACACCATGCGTAGCCAGCAGTGCAACGGTGTCAAGACGCTCTGGCGGAACCTTGGGCCAGTCAGGTTCACGCTACCGCTCGAACATAGCGGGGGGGGGGGGGGCCCTGCAAGCGGTTGGCAGGACGCCTGGGCGAACCAGTGAAGGGCCAAGCATCAAATTTGGTGTGGGTGGGGGTAGGGGGGGGGTGCATATCCCCCCCGCACCCTGCAGGCCACCTAGGGACGCTCTGGGCGAACCATGACCAGCAGGGCAACTGTGGTGGGCAGACTGGTGGCGTCTGGCGACACCATGAGCAGCAGGGCAACAGGGTGGCATGACGCCTGGGGCGAACATTGGAGCCAGCAGCAACGGGTGCTAGACGTCTCTGGGGCTGATACCAAGAGCCAGTCAGGTCAACGGTGCAGGACGGGGGTCTCTGTGTCGAGACCTATGAGGCCAGGCAGGCAACGGGTGCAGACGGCGTCTGGAGCTAACATGAGCAGGCAGGCAATCGGGTGGCAAGACGGCTCTGAGGGCGACCACCGATGAGCCGAGCAGGGCAACGGGTGCAGACCGCTACTGGGCGAACCATCGGAGGCCATACAGGCAACGGTGGCTGACGCTCTGGGGCGAACGCATGAGCACATCAGGGCAACGTGTGCATTACGGCTCTGGGCGACAACTCATGAGCCATTGCAGTCCAGCGGCCACGATGTGGGCAGGTACGGCTCTGGGCGAACGCATGAGCCAAAGCATGCAACGGGGTGCGAGGACGGCTCTGGGCGAGCACCATGGAGCCAGGCTGGCGACGGGTGCTATGACGGGCTCATGGGTCGACACCAATGGAGCCATTGCAGGCTAACGGTGCAGACGCTACTTGTGGCGAACGGCATGAGGGCCTAGTGCAGGCAGACGGGTGCAGATCGCGCTGGGTCGAACGCGATAGAGCCAGCAGGTCAATCTGTGCAGACGAGCACTGGAGCGACACCGATCGAGCCATTCAGGCCAACTGGGTTCAAGACGCTCTGCGGCGAACCATGAGGCCAGCAGGACACGGTAGCAAGACCTCTGGGTCTAACCTAGTGAGGCCAGCAGGCAATGCGGGGTGGGCAGACGCTCTGGGCGATCACGCACCGAAGCCTAAGCATCAAGTGTGCAGCACTTCACCGTCTCTTGGGCGAACCATCGAGCGAGCAGGGCAACCGTTTGCGGAGACTGCGTCTTGAGGCAACTCATGGAGGACCAGCAGGTGCAACGGGTTGCAGAGCTGCTTCTAGAACGAGGGCAAGTCACCCCGGCGGATGTCCGATGGTCATTTACTATACTGTAAACGGTGCAGCTGGGCGCTGACAGACGGGTACACCGCTGCCGTCCCACCCCCCCCCCCCTCCCCCGAAGGGGCCGACGCAGACATCCGGGTGTGGATCGCTCTGTGATCACCTCAGCGAGGTGTAGATGGAGACGCAGCGCCATGGAGTGGAGTCTATAGGGGCCCCTGGTACTTCAGCACCAGAGCCGTGCGCTGGGCGAGCGAGATGGACTTGTGGCTGCGGGACCCTCCAGGTCATCTTAACGCCCTTACGTGGCATACCTGGCGGTGACAGGCGGGGTGTACAAGACAGGAATCCAGGCGTGGACATACAGAACATGTACAGCAGGATATCAGGAGGGGGGTTTTTTTTAGAAACGTAAAACACTATAGCGACCACAGGATATGGTACGAACACGGACGGTTAAAACACATCAGTACAGACCAGGGAACTTCGGCAGAACAGGAGGGAGGCACATAGATGTATTAGCAGGAAATGAACACGGCGATGGATACAGGAGATCAGCAAGACACGACAAGGGTCGGGGGGGGTGGGGGGGGGGGGGGGGGGGTGGTGTGGAGGTGGAACGGCGCAGGAGCTCAGATGTCAAAGACACTGGACCAGCATCTCGAGAGGTTAAAGCTCCAACAGCAACCTGAGATGCTGGCAGGAGCTCAGATGGGAAGGGACACCTGAGACAGCTAACAGATCTGTAAAAGAAAAAAAGACAAAAGCAATGGAACTTTGACCCAGGGCAAGAGGCTAGGAAACCTCGCTCTATAGGCCTAAGGGGGGGTCAGAGGTAAAGTGTAAGTAGACTAGAGACAAGTAACCTGTAAAATACAGGAAACCGCAAGGCGCGCGCGCCCTATGAGGAGACATAAAAATAAAGAAAAGGGAGATGGGAGTAGGAGCACACGACCCGGACCGTCCATGGAAGCAACAGTAACGAGACACAGGACTAGGTAAGGCACAGTAGAAGTACACGACGACCCGACGGCCCAAGCAGGGAACCCGCGCGATGACTGTGATATACAGCCTAACCTAACTGTGGGAAACCACCTACGACTACAGCCAACTAAGCTGGGGTCGCACCGTCGAGCACTAACTTGTAAGGCCTATCTACTTCGACTAACTTTGGGCCTCATATCTACCGCTGGGGTCCTATTTTCTCTAGCCCTATGTGTGGCTACGCGTAGCCCCACCAGCCGTGTGCGGAGTCTACCTTCCGGTAAATAGGGACGCTAGCTAATGTTGCCCCCCGCTCTACACCCCCCCTGGGGCCTCTCCCCACACTCCAACCTTAGGATAGCACTTAGGGGAGGGGGGAGGGGGTGGGGGGGGGGGGGGGGGGGGGGGGGGGGGGGGGGGGGGGGGGTGGGGGGGGGGGGAGGGGCCTCTAAGTCTAGATGGCTTGTAACCTGTCATCTCGCCACCGGCCTGGGTAGCTTTGTAACAGAGGATGGGAATGGAGGTGATAACAGAGATGCTGGAAAATTGAAGATGTCTGAGATAATCTTGTGTGTAATTTCTGGCAGGATCAGTTGTGCCGGACAATTCTATCATGGCGAGTGTTGAACGGATGCAGAAGAAAAGGAATAAAAGCGGGCGCATAAGAGACGAACGACTCATCAGTACGTCTCCAGGATGAGTCTCGTGATTTCTGAGGTTAATTTTTTGGGGTGGGGAGGGAGGGGGGGGGGTGTGTGTTAGTGTTATTTTTGTATATTGTACCAATGTGATGGTGACCTTGATATTGTGTGTCAGACCTCTATGGTGGTCTCTAATCGTGTGCGTTGTAGTTAGGTCACTGAGGCTGGTGTTCTGACTCTATGTGGTCTCTAGTAACTATGGTTAGGTTGGGAGATACCTGGAGTAGGGTGCGTAGAGGTAGAGAGTTGCGAGCGGTGTTGTAGGTTATCCCTGAGGGGGCTGGTGCTTGACCTCTAGTGTGGTCTCTATATGGCCGGTGGTTGTAGGTATAGCGCTGAGTCTGGTGGCATGACTCCTATGTGGTCTCTATATGGTGGTGTTGAACAGAGTTATACTGGAGCTGGTGTTCTGAGCGTCTATGTAGGTCCTATATGTTGTGAGTAGGTTACTATTCCTTGACGGTGTCTAGACCTCTGATGGAGTCGCTATATGGCATGGTTGTATGGTTATACCTTAGGCTGGTGTTCTGACGCTCGATGTGGCCTCTATATGGCATGTTGTAGATTTTATACCTTAGCTGGTTTCCTGTCCACTAGTGAGTCGTTCTGATATGGAGGGTGTTTAGGTTTATTAACCTGATGGCGTGTCTGACGCTTCTATGTGGTCTCTATTATGGTGGTTGTTACGGTTATGACCTGAGCTTGGTGTCTGATCCATCTTTTGTTTGATTCTCTATATAGGTTTATATTTATAACGAGTATGGTGTCTGATATATTGGTGAGATTTGAGTGGGTATTGTTGTAGTTACTACCTCGAGCTGGTTGTTCTGACCCTCTATGTGATCTCTATAATGGCGTGGTAGGTTATACCTGAGCAGGTGTCTGAATCACTATGTGATCTCTATATAGGACATGTGTAGGTATACGATTACTGGTGTCTGACACTATAGTGAGTACGTTCTATAATGGCCTGTGTTAGAGGCTTAATACCTTGATGCTGTGTCTGACCTCTATGTGGTCTCTATAGTGAGGCGGTGTTGTAGGTTGATTACTGAGCTGTGCTGACCTCTATGTGTCTCTATTAGTGCGTCGGTGTAGGTTACACCTGGAGTCGGTGTCTGAACTCTGTGGTCTCTATATGGGCGGATGTTGTAGTTATACCTGAGGGCTTGTGTCTGACCTCTATGTGAGGTCTCTATATGGCAGGTGTTGGTAGGTTTAATACACTGACTAGGTGTCTGACCACTATGTGGAATCTCTATATGGTGGTGGTTGTAGTTACATATCGGCGTACGCGGTATTCAGTGGCAGTGTACATGTTCGGCCTGATAATAAAAATGAGGGAACACGCTGACCCTCGGATTAAAGGAGTACTACACCCTACTTTCTGCTGGTGTTTATTTAGGGAAAGTGGTGAGTTGTGGCGTGACGCTAGAGAAACGTAGGAGGGGAAGTTAATGGTAGTTGGGGGAGGAGATATTGTATGTGCTGGAGGGATATGGTATGTGGGTGAGGGATTTTGTTTTGTGGGTTGAGGATATAGTATGTGGGTGAAGGATGATATGTTGTGGTGGAGGGGGATTATGTATGTGGGTGGTAGTGAGGGATATTTATTGGTGAGGATATTGGGATTGGTGAAGGATAGTTGTATGATGGTGGAGGATATATTGTTGTGGTGAGGAGGGTATATTGGATTGTGGTGGAGTGGGGATTATAGTATGAGGGGTTGAGGCGAATTGTAATGTGGTGAGGGGGATTTTGTATGTGGGTTGGAAGAGGATAATGTATGTGGGTGTAGGGGATGTTGTATTGTGGTGGAGGGGGAGATTGTGTGTGGGTCTGGAGTGGGCATAATTGTATGTGAGTGAGGGGGATATATGTATGTGGGTGGAGGAGGATATTGTATTGGTGGAGGGGGATATGTTGGTGGGTGAGGGGGATTCCTGGTGAGGTGGGAGGGGAGATTGTATCTAGGTTGAGGGATATTGTATATGGTGGAAGAGGATAATTGTATGTGGCTTGGAGGGGATATGTTTATTGTGGTTAGGAGGGGATATTGTAGCGGTGAGGAGGATATTGGTATGTGTGAGTGAGGTGTGTATGTGGTGGAGTGGAGTATTTGTATGTGGGAGGGGGTTTTTGGTTGGGGGGTGGGGTTTTTGGTTTGGAGGAAAGGATTTTGGTTGAGAGGGGTGGGTTAGTGTTTAGTGTGGGGTTATTGTATGTGTGGAGGATTTTGTTGTGGTGGTGGTTATTGGTATGGGGGTGTGATGGTTTTGTGTAAGGTGTGGAGGAGAAGATTCGTATGTGGTTGTGAGAGAACGATAGTTGTAAATGTGGGTGAGAGGATAGAGTCTATGGGTGAGGGGATATTGTATGCGGTGGAGGGGATATGTATGCTTGTGAGTGGGTAGAATTGTATTGGGTAGGAGGGGATATGTATGTGGTGGAGGGGGATATTGTATGTGGGTGAGTGGGATATTGTGATGTGGTGGGAGGGGGCTAATATTTGTAATGGTGGGTGGGAGAGGATATTTGTATAGTGGGTGGCAGGGGATATGTATGTGGGTGGAGAAGCTGAAATTGTATTGGGGTGAGGGGATATGATGGAGCGCTATAACCCTGTGTCTATGATATGTTCAGACTGTGACAGATAGATGACTTCTCTGCTATTGTACTGACACCATATACCAGTGTTCTGTTTGGCACACTGTAGTATGTGGTAGAGAATTGGGGCGCGGTTTAGATGTTCCGAGAGGCTCGGGTAATAATTATCTATTGTACATAGGTGGGCCCGCAGACCCCCCATCGCGACACTGGCGCAATGGAACTATCCCTTTAAAACACTAACACTGGCAAGCTGAAAGCTGAGAGGTCCCCTTTAAGACCTAAACAGGCTCAGTTGTTAAGAGGTAAAGCTCCCACTAGTGGTGGCTGCTACTACAGTTGTTACCTAATGCATCTGTGTATGCAGGGAATCTTGAGCACAGACATATTAACATCCTCTG
>JAODAL010026385.1:0-42121 GCA_025379985.1 Phyllomedusa bahiana | reverse complement strand
GTATGTAACATATGTCTAGTGCTCAATGATTCACCTGCAAGCACAGAATGCATTATGCGTACTACAGACATGTAGTATGCGCGATCCACCACTACAGTGGGCAGCTTTACCGTCTTGAACGAACCTGAGGCCTGTTCAGGGTCTTAAAGGGACCTCGTTCACTTTTTCAAGCTGCCCGTGGTTTATGTTAACTGGTATGATTCCATTCTGAAGCCAGTGTCGAGCTGGGGGGGGTCTGGGCGTCCACGCGCTGAACTGTAACAATAGATAATATTAGCCCGGATGCCTTCTCGACATATACGCGTCTACGGCCCATGCTGTTTTCTACCCACAAATACAGGTGCAGAAAAACGAGAACTAGCTGTGATTGTGTTAGGTCTACTACCAATTATTTCTAAGAGAGTCACAATATCTGTCACACGTGCTAACATATCATTAGGACACAGGGCGTAAGGAGCTTGCCATTCCATATCCGTCCACCTCGGAGGTACGACCCATCCCTTCGCAGCCCACATACAATAGTTCCTTCAGCACCTCCAAACTTTTATTAAATGTGAGGTACATTACTTCCTACCTCGACACCCAGCATATACATAAATCCCCCATCCACTGCCACATACAATCATTTCCTCCTCCACCCACCGATACACAGATATCCTCCCTCCCCACACCACCATACAATAACTCCATCCTCCACCTCCACATACAATCAATGCCGCCCATCCAGCCGCGACATACAATATCCCTCCCTACCACACCCACATACAATAGTCCCCCTCCACCCACATAACACACTACCTCACCGCCCCACTCCTGGCATGAACATTGTCCCCCCTCCACCCCACATACAATAGCTGCCTACCTACCACCGCACCATACAATAATTCCTCCATCCACACTCACATAACGAATATCCTCCTCCATCCAGTATCCCACTATAACAATATTCGCCACATCCGCCCTGCACACCCACATATCAATACATCCACTTCCCTCCCACCTGCCACTATACAAAATAATCCTCCAATCGCACCTACCTCATACAATATCCCCGACCGCGACCCCATCCCGACGTAATATTCCCCCTCCACCGTCCGCCATCACACAATATCCACTCCCTCTCTCCACCCATAATCCGACAATATCCCGAGACATACTCGTAACCGCACATACATAATTATCCCCTCCAGCCCACATAACAATAATCGCCCGTCCTACCCCACATACAATTAGTAATCCCTGCCACGTCCACAATATCAATAAAATCCTCCTCCACCCGGATACAATATCCCATCCTCCCACACCCACATTTACTACTATCTCCTGGGGAAATCCACCCACAATATACAATATCCTCCTACCACCCATATCCACAACTAGTCTCCCCTCAACCCAACATACAATATCCGCCCCTCTACCGCACATAACAATACTCCCCCTCCACGCCACGATCACAATATCCCCCTCCACGGAAGTAGCCCACATACGGATATATCACCCTCTCTTCACACCTCACAGAATCATACAATTCCCCCTCCACCCCACAATTACAATATTCCCTCTTTGGGGCTTCACTCCACACTCTCGCGCACATGGACAATAATCACCTCACTCTCCAGCCCACATACCAATAATACCCCTCGCACACCATCTTCAGCAATATCCTCCTTCATTGCACCGCATCAAATAACAATATCTTATCCCCACCACCATCGGCACCCATCTTACAATAGATCCAAATCGTACCCCCCTCCACCCACATACAATAGTCCGCGCCTTACCACCCACATACGCAATAATCCGCCCTTACGCACCGCTGCACATATACAAGTAATCTTCCCGTCCACCCTAGCTTACAATACTCCCCTGCCCCTACACGTCGACCACATACCAATTTGTCCCAAGCATCCTCAGTCCCACATACAATACAATCCTCCATCCACTCCAGCATCACAATTGAAGACGACGCCTTCTCACCCACATGACAATACTCCTCTCTCCCACCCACAAACAAGTCATCATTCTCCCTATCATCTTCTCCACCCACATGACAAAATATCCCAGCCCTCCCACCACACACATACAATATACCCGTGCGCTTCCTAGTCCACATACAATATCCTCCCACCACCCTACATACAATATCCCGTCCAACGTATCTCTTAGTCACGAGTAAACTACCTCACCACTTTTCTAAACATACAAACACCAGTCAAGCAAGTAGAAGTCTGTAACTCCTATTCAACAGGGTCACGGTGTTCCTTCAAGCTATTTATTATCAGGGAACACATTGTACACTAGCTCACTATAATATCTCGTGCCGTCGCCGATATAACCTACAACACACCATATAGAATGACCAGCATAGTGGTCAGGCGCGAACACCAGCTCAGGTATATAACCTAGGGCAACACATGCATGTCTATAGAGACCACTCATAGAGGATCCAGACATCCAGCTTCAAGGTGATCAGAACATAGCAACACTCGCCATATAGAGACCACGCAGAAGCTCAGTAGCACCCAGCTCAGGTATACCTACACCCCATATAGAGACCACATCATAGGTTCATGGCTAACAAAGCACACTAGTGTTCACGCTTCATGTAGAATTAGTTAATATGCACCCACCTAACTAAACACCAAGGCCATGATAGATGTACCAACATAGAGGTCAGACAGACGCAGCGTCAGGTATATATGTACTATTCACGCGCCATATATATTCACACAGTATGAATCAACACCGAGGCACAGCGTATACACCTGTACGTGCACACACTCGCCGATATAGAGATCACCATATTGATCAGCACACTCCTAGCTCAGTAGTGATACCTACGACGACGCCACATATAAATAATTACAAATGGCCATAGAGGTCAGACACCTAGCTCAGGTACTTTAACCTACAACACTGCCTATCCATCTAGAGTCAATCCCACATAGTGATCAGACACCAGCATGCAGGATATACCATAAGGCAGCCTAGCCATAGGTAGACATCCCAGCATACAGGTACATACACCAGCTGCAGATGGTATACCTACAACACACCATAATAGAAGAGACGCACTACATAAGAGGTCAGTCAACCAGCTCAGGGTATTAGACCTACACCAGCACCTCCAGATGCGAGACCACATAGTGGTCACACACAGCTCAGGATCCAAACATACCAACACTGCCAATAGTAGAGTGCACATAAGGAGTCAGACTACATGACCGAAGCATCAGGTATATACCTTACACACTGGCCATATAAGACGCACATAGAAGCGTCTGACACCAGCTGCCATGTATACATACACCATACAACACGCACCATATCAGAGCACCGATCATAGTACGGTCAGATCGCCAGTCTCAGAGGTAGTACACTAACAACACCACCATATAGAAGACCACATAGAGAGTCGAGAACACGCAGCTCAGGTATACCTAGCAACACCAGGCCCATATAGAGACCACATAGAGGTCAGGACACGGCGGTCTCTAATTGACAAACCGCAGCTTCAGGTTATAACGCTAGGCAATCGACACCGCCATATAGACCAGACCCACGACAGTAGCTGCTAGACACCCAGCTGAGTATCGAGACTCGTACCTACAACGCTACCCAATATAGAGACTCACGAGATAAGACGTCAGAGCACCCCACTCAGTGATAACTCTATACAAAACACACCAGCCATATAACGAGCACCACATAGAAGTCTGGAACACATCGGACTCAGCTCATGGGGTCATCCATCCACATTACATCTGTAAATAGTAAAAAATAACCACCGTTTTTGAAACAGGGATCTCACACGAGACGTCTGATGAGTCGTTCTTCTAATTCTCTTATGAGCCCGTATCTTCTATCCGCCTATCCTCTTCTGCATCCGTCTCCACACCGCCATGATGACTTGTCCCGGCTGCAGTACAGACTCACTCCCTCATGAAATTACACATCTAAATATCTTTAGAATCCTCAATTTTCCATGCATCGCTTCACCTATTCCCCTCTCTCTCTGTAGGCAAACTACCAGGTGGGAGATGGCGAGGTGGTAGCGAAGCCATGTAAGCTAAGGCCTATTTATCCTACCACCGTCCAGGGATTGGAGGGTGGGGAGAGGCTCCTCAGCGTAACTAAGATACGGCCCTATTGTAGTAAGCGGTGTTGATTTACGGTAAGTAGACCCCCGGCAGGCTGGTGGGCATTAGCCTAGCCACTACGGGTGGGGATAGGTAAGATAGGGCCCCTAGGTAGACATAAGGTCAGGCCCCAGTAATAGGAACAAGCAAATAGGCAATAGCAGTTTTTAGGTTGGGATGACCCTCATTTAGTTATGGACTGTAGAGATTGAGGCGAAGTGGCTTTACGACCGACAGTTGAGGTGGATTTTTTAGTCTCTGTATGATGCAGCAGTTTCATTCACGGCGCGTTTGTCCCTTGCCTTGGGCGCGTGCGGCAGTGGTCGTGACCTATACTGTGGCTTGACCTGTCCTGTCTGTCTCTGTTGCTTAATCCTCTGGGGTCCTGTGTGTGCTCTGGTTTCCTCTAGGGAAGCGCGCAGCATGCTGGCCCCCTGCGTTTCTGTCTTTATAGGAATATCCTTGTCTCATGTCATACTTCCTCTTTACCGTCTGACCCTCTGTAGCCTATATAGCCAAGGTTTCCTGCCTCTGGGCACCTGGGTCAGATCATTGGCAGTCTGTTGCTGTCTCTAGCTGCTATCAGCTTCCCATCGTGATTGTAGCTCCTGCCAGCATGCTCAGGGTCTGCTGTTGAGTTGGCCTTACCCTGAGGAATGCTAGGAGTCCATGTCTGTTGTCATGCTGAGGCTCCTGGCTGCGTTCCCGTTAACCAGTCCGCCTATCGTCGTCCGTGTCTGTGTCTCGCGGTATCCTGCCGTCGTTCGCTTCCGGTACTGTGCTCTCCTGTTAACTGCCGTGTTCCCGGTGATCTGTACCTGTTGTGTTAACGCTGTCCTGTTCGTCTTCTCGGGTGGAATGTTAGGGGGGGTTTGCAAACACGCTATATCCACTGTGTCGTCTATAGTTTGTTACGCTTTAACCCTTGCCTGATATCCTGGCTGTACATCTGTTTCCTTGTTATTCCACCCGACCTGGATTCCTCGTCTTTTTCAAGCCCTTCGGCTGTCAGGCCCCTGCAGTAGGGCCACGTAAGGGGTAGTGACCTGTTGGGTCCCCGCAGCCAAGTCCATACGTCTCCGGCTTTTGCAGTCGGCCCCTCTTGTGAAGACGGTCATGGGCGCCCTTAGTGACAACTACCACTCTCCGTGCGTGGTCCTGCCAGTGGCTAACCACTGTTTAACTCGGGCCTATCCGCCTCGGTGATCACAAGAGATCCAGCACCACGATGTCTGCGGTCGGCAGAAGATCCCCTTTCGCTTATCTTATCGTATTCTGTTTGTCAGCGTCAATGATGCACAACTTGCCACGCTACAGTAGAACTCGGACGCATGGATCCCGCCGGGGTGGACCCTCTTAATGCCCTCGGTCTAGAGGCGTTCTGCACTACTCCTTTTGTCCATGCTGGCTCATGGTTCTGCCACAGAGCGTCACATGCACCCGTTGCCTTGATGCTGGGTCTCATGGTTCGCCCAGAGTATAGCGTCTGCACCACGTTGCCATAGTCCTCGCTGGTGCTCGAATGGGTTCGCCCAGGGATCGTCATGCGACCACGTTGCTGCTGGCCTCATGTTCGGCCACCAGCGGTAGCTCTGCCACACCGTTGGCCTGCTGAGCTCAATGTGTCTCGCCACATATAGGGCGTCTGCTATCGTTCCGTTTCCTGGCTTGCTTCATAGTTCGCCAGACCGTCTGCACACCGTTGCCTGGCTGGCTCAGGGTTCGCACCAGACAGCAGTCTGCAACTTGCCCGCTGTGCATATGCTTGGGCTTGCATGGTCTCGCCAGAGCGTCTGCACATGTACCGTTGCCTTTGCTGGCTCATGGTTCGACCCCCAGAGCGTCTAGCACACCGCTGGGGCCTGGGCAGGCGTCATGGTGTCGGTTCTCGCAGCATCGTACGCTGCACCGCGTTGCCTGCTAGGCGTCATTTAGGTTCGCCGCAGTATGCGTTCGTGCGACCCGTTGGCCAGTGCTGCTCATGCGTTCGCCCAGGGAGCGTCTGCACTGCCGACTCCGTTGGCGCCTGCTGGCTCATTGCGGTTCGCGTTCCATCTGCAGGTAGCGTCTGGCACGGCCGTTGTCCGCTGCTGGGCTCATCGGTTCGGCGTATGAACCAGAGCTTCTGCACCCCCGTATGCCTGAGCTGGGCGTCATGGGTTCGCCCAGTAAGCGTCTGCATACCTTGCAATGGTATGGGCCTTGCTGGCTCATGGTTCGCTCAGATGAAGCGTCTGCGCAGCACTTTGCCTGGCTGGCTCCATGAGTGCGCGCTCAGGGAAAGCGTCTCGGGCATTCCCGTTGCCTGGCTGGCTCCAGGTTCGCCCAGAGGCGTGCTGGTCACAGTCACGGTGCATGACCCGTGTTCCGTTGCCATTGGCTGCTCTATGGTCTCGCCTCAGAGCTCTGGCCGCCGATTTGCCTGCTGGCTCATGGTTCGCCCAGCAGCGTCTGCACTCCGTTGCTCTGGCTCATTGTGTTCGCCCATGACCAGGCGGTCGGCACCGTTAGCCTGCAGGCATCATGGTTCGTCCCCAGTCCAGCTGTCTTGCACGCCGTTTTCCTTGCTGGCACATGGTTGCCCGAGTAATCGTCTGCAGCACCCGTTGCCTGCTGGTTGCTCATTGGTTTCGTCTCCAGAGTCGTCTTGGCACATCCGCGTTGCCTGCTGTGCTGCAGTGTTCGCCCGAAGAGCGTCTGCAACCCGTGTGGCCTGCTGGTCCGTCATGGTTCAGCCCAGCAGCGTTCTTGCACCCGTTGCCTGGCGGCTGCATGTCTCGGCCCAGAGCTCTTGCACGCCGTTGCCTGCTGGCCTTCATGTGTTCCACAAGAAGCTGTCCTGCAGACGGGAAAAGTCCGTTGCCTTGCTGTGCTCATGATTATTTCGCCGCAGTATCAGCGTCTGCACCCAGTTGCCTTGCGGCTCATGGTGTCGCGCCAGGAGCGTCTGGCACAGCCCGGTTGCCTGCTGGCGTCATGGTTCGTCTTCTCAGAGCGTCTGCACCCGTCTTATGCCTGCTGGCATCATTGTTCGCCCAGAGTCTATAGTCGCCCTGCACCTAGCGTGTTGCGGCGCGCGGGCTGCGTCATGTGTTCGCTGGCCAGTAAGCGAGTCTGCACCGTCGTTGCCTTGCTGGCTACATAGTTATCGGCCCAGAGCGTCTGCACAATTACCGTATGCCTATTGCTGGCTGGTCAATCGGTATGCGGCCCAGAGCGTGAAGCGTCTGGCAACTTCACCGTTGCCTGCTGGCTCACTGGTTCGGCTTGCCCAGCCGGGAAATTCGTCTTGCACTCCGTTGCCTGCTGGCTCATGGATGCTCTCCTAGAGATGTACAGTATCGTGCCTGATCCGCTGCTCATAGTTCGCCCAGAGTGTCAGTATCCCTGTCCGCCGTGCTCATTGGTTCGCCCAGTAGTGTCTAGTCATACCCTGTCTCGGCATGGCTACAGTGTGTTCGGCAACAGGGTCTCGCCTTAGTCTGGCCTGAGCTCATGTTCACCCAGAAGTGCCCGTTTGGCGCCTAGCTCATGGTTCGGCCCGAGAGTGGGCCCGTCTTGGCCTACTCTCATGTATCGGCCCCCAGTAGTGGCCCTTTGCATACTCATGGTCCAAGCCGCATGAGTGCCCGTCTTGCCTAGGCTCATGGATGTGCCATGACCCAGATTGCCCGTTTGGCCTAGCTCATGGTCCAGCATCAGAGTTTGCCCGTTTTTGGCCTAGCGTCATTGGTCACAACCCGAGAGGTGCCCGTTTTGGCCTGAGCCTCATGGTCACACCCAGATGCCGCAGTTTTCGGCCTTAGGCTCATGTCCATGCCGGATAGTGGCTGCCGTTTGCCTAAGCTCATGGTCAATGCCCAGCAGTGCGCCGTGTTGGCCTGGTCGCTCTATGTGCGGCAGTGATTGGCAGAAGTCCTGCAGAGTGCCCAGTACTTGGCCTATGCTCATGTGCCCAAGACTCCAGAGTAGCCGCAGTTTGGGCGCTAGGACCTCATGGTCGGCGAGCCCAGAGTCGCCCTATTTTGTTATATTGTTTGATTCTTTGGCCTTACGGCTCATAGTCCAGCCAGAGTGCCGCGTTTGCGCTAGCTCATAGATCCAGCCCTATGAGTGGCTCCGGTTTTGGCCTAGCTCATGTCTCAGCCTGCAGGAGTGCCGCGTTGGGCGCTAAGACTCATGTCGCAACCCTGAGTTGCGCCTGTATATGGGCTATGCTCATGGTCCAAGGACGCCAGAGTGCGCCGGTATTGGGCTCTAGCTCATATGTCCAGTCCCAGAGTGGCCCGTTTTTGGCTAGCTCATGGTCCTCAGCCAGCAGAGTGCTTCCGATTTGGCACTAGGGACTGCATGGTCCAGTGCACCTAGAAGTGGTCCCCTTTTGGCCTGAGCTCAATGAGGTGCATGTGGGCCCCAAGTGCCCGATTAGCCTTAGCTCATGGTCCAACGCAGCCCAGAGTGGCGGCGTTTGGGGCCTAGCTCATTGGTCGCAGCTCCTAGGAAGATGCCCGTTTGGACCATAATTCATGGTCCCGACCCAGAGTGGCCCGTCTTGGCCTAGCTCATTTAAGCCCAGATGTCCCGTTTGGCCTAGCTCATGTCAAGCCCAGCTAAGTGCCCGTTTTTTGGCCTAGCTCATGATCAGCCCAGAGTGCCCGGTTTGATGGGCTCTAGCTCATCCGAGTCTCAGCCATGAAGTGCCCGTTTGTTGGCCATATCGGCTACATGGTCGAGCCCTAGATGGCCCGTCCTTGTGCCTAGCTCATGTCCAGCCCACGAGTGCCCTGTGTGTGGGCCAGTAGCTCATGGTTCCAGCCCAAGAGTGCCCAGTCTGTGGCCGTAGGGCTCAGGGTCCAGCAATCAGAAGTGCCGCGTCTGTGGCCCTTTTTAAGACCAGGGTGGTCTCATGGTCCAGCCCAAGAGTGCCCGTGCTGTGCCTTAGCCCTTCATGGTCCAGTCCAAAATGTGAGTGCCGCGTCTGTGGCCTAGCTGCGATGTGGTCGCAGCCTCAGAGGTGATGCCCCGTCCGTTTGGGCCTAGCTTTCGATGGGTGCCAGTCGCCCAGAGTGCTGGCGCGTACGTGGCCTAGCTCACATCGGTCTGCAAGTGGTGGCGCAGAGCGGCCCGTTCATGTGTGCTCTAGGCTCCAACCGCGGTCCCCCCTAGGTGCCTCGTGTTGGATGCGCTTTGTACGCGTCTATCTGTTGGCCTGGGTAGGACTGTCACGGTTCCCAAAGCGCCATGAGCTCCCCGCCAGCCGTTGCTATGCTCACGTTCACCGCCTTTTTATTCATGTTGTCTGGGGCTCTCACCGTTCCGTCCCGTTGCCTAGTTGTCACAGTGCGCCAGCCCTGAGGTTCCCCCCGCCATGTCTGGCCAACTAGCTTCAGGCGGTCGACCAGCCCTGAGGTTCGCCCCCACCCCGCAGTTCTTGGCTATGGCCCCGGTTTGTTCCTCAGGCCCGTCGGGCATTCTTCCTTATATATCCTAGGTTTTTCCGGCCTGATACTGGCTTATAAGTTCAGCACCGTAGCCGTGGTTTTATGGGTTGCTCCTCCTAGAAGTTGCGAGGGCCCGGCTGACTATGTGGAAGACCGCCATGTTGTGATTTGGGAGCGGAGGAGGGGCTTGAGGGGGGGGGTACTGGTCCGACGGTTCATATGGAGCCGCGGTTGCCTTGCCCTGGGCTAGTCAGCATGTGTCGTGGTGTGGCCTTCCTGTGGCTTTACCTAGTCCCATGCCTTCACTGTTCTGGTTGCTGTCCCGGGGTCGCTGTGTTGCTCTGGTTCCTCTTAGGGCGTCCAGGCCGCTGAAGTCGGCTGGTCCTGTGCTTTTAATAACGGTTAGTTTGCTACTCTGTCGTACTTCCTGCATTGAACCTGGCTTGAGCCTTCCTTTGGCCTATTAAGAAATGAAAATGGAATCTCTGCCTGCTAGGCTCTGGGGTCAGTTCATTTGCAGTCCTGTTGCTGTGTCGCATGCTGCTTCCATATCTTTGAAGCTCTGTGCTGCCCCAAGCAATCTATCAGGTCTGCTGTTGAGACTGCCTTTAACCACCTGAGATGCAGGTTCAGTGTCTTTGTCATCTGCAGCTCACATGCCGTCCTCGTGCACCAAGCGCGATCTGCGTTACAGGACCGTTGTGTCTGTGTCTTGTCTCCTGTTCGCAGGGTTCACTGCCGTAGTTCCGCTGGTCTGTACGCTCGTGATGTGTTTCCCGTCAAGCTGTTCCTGTGTGCTCATGTGTTAGCGTTGTAACCCTCTCTGTATCGCTGGGCTGTACATTGTCTGCCTGTGTTCTGTATTTCCACTCGCCGTTGGATTCCTGTCGGGTCTAGCAAGCGCGGGCTGTCATCCGAGGCGAGTATTCCGTACATATAGTCGAGGGGTTAATGTGAACCTGGGGATCCCGGCAGGGCCCAACGTCCAGTTCCGCTTTGCGGGCTGGCTCTGGCGAAGAGAGCCAGGGGGGCCGCCTTAGACGTCACGACGTCCTGGAGCCGTTGGTCCCCAGCGTACGCCCCCTTATCTCGCCTGCGGTGAGATCTTCAGGGAGGTATGCCACGGCACAATCTCCAGTATGTCTGTCGGGTTGGTCTCACGCTTCGCGTACTCAACGTCTCGTCAGCGCCGCACCGTTAGCAGCCTGAAAGTAGTAGGGTCGCCTTTATATAGGCTGTCAAGCAGTTAGGCCGCCCACGCTCCTTGTTAGTAGCTGGATTAATCAGGGCACTTTAGGGTCCAACCTAAGGTTAGCAATACAAGCCGCACTTCAGGGTCCTCCCGCGGCTTCCCTGAATCCTTTGGTACTATAGCAGGTGCAAGTTGTGTCTCTCTTGTGAGGTACTCATACAGGGTTCAAGAGTGTCATCCTTAGTAGTTATGAAACAGTTACGGTGTCATCCTATAGAGCTAGTATATCAGGTAGTATAAGAGTGGCCATCCTTTAGTAGTGTGGCAGGAAGTTCAAGGGGGCCCCCCCTTTAGCTACTGTGTAGGCTAGCCTCAGTAGACCACCCCTATAGTATTCCTACGGTATGGTGCCCGGAGGGAGCTCCCTATCTTAGTGTATGTTCGAGACGGCCACCCTGTAGGTATAGCCAGGGCCCCACCCCTTCTGTAGACAAGGGCCCCGCCTGTAGTAGGCAGGGCCTCCCCTTGTAGTCAGGGTGCCACCCTGTTAGGTAGCATAAGTAGTCCAGTAACCCCCCCTTAGGTAGTCAGGCCCCCTGTAGGGTATGTGAGGGCTATGCCACTCGCTAGTGTATGATAGCAGAGGCCCCCCATATAGGTAGTTCAGGGAAGGCCCAACGTAGTCCTCAGGACGGCCCGCCCAGTCAAAGTAGCTGTAGGCCAGGGCCTCCCCTTGTAGTGAGGCCCCCCATGTAGGTAGCCAAGCGGGGTGCCACGCCTGCTAGTAGCGCTACGCAGAAACCCCCTCCTGTGTAGCTCAGGGGCCGGCCGTCTTAAGAATTGCATGGGTCTTAATCTGCCCCTCTCCTGTATTTAGCCAGGCATTAATCCCTCTAATAAGTATGCCAATGATAGGCCCCCCATGTAGATAGCCACGTTGCCCCCGCATTAATAGGCCAGTGCCGCGCCTCATGTAGGTTAGGACCAAGGGAGCGTATCCCATATACGTACGGCTCAGAGGCCACCGCATTGTAGGTAAGGTCCCGTTGCCGCACCAATGGTAGGTAGCCATGCTGAGGCCCCCATGTACCAGGGCCTACCTTGATATGTAGATGTGTGCCTCCTGACCATATTTGTAGTTAGGAGTCCAGGTGCCGCTCCATTGTAAGTTTAGGGCAGCGCGTCTCCAATAGGTATTATAAGTAGGGCCTCGCCATGTGGTTCAGGCGCCCCCTCCTAGTAGCGCAAAGCGATGGTCCCACCCTATAGGTAGCCCCAGCGGCGCGCGGCCTCATTGTAGAGTAGCGTATAACCATGGGTTCACCCCTGTCATGTAGACCAGGTCGGCACACCCTTTGTATGCGAGGCTGAGGCCCCGCTTTGTAGTCTGGAGCCTTCCCTATAGGATAGCCAGGGCGTTGACTCCGACTATGTAGGGTGATCCAGGGCGGCCCTCTTGTAGACAGGGGCCCCTTTAGTGTAAGAGAGGCCTCGCCCAAGTAGGTAGCCCAGCTGTTGGCTCAACCCCATGGAGTTAGCTAGGACCTCCCCCATGTAGTCAGCGTCCCCCTAGTAGCCAGGCCACCCCTTAGGTAGCTGCAGGGTCCCTTCACTGCATGCGATAGATATTGATATAGCCAGGTAGGTCCCACGCTTTTCCCTTTATAGTGTCCAGGCCTTCCATAGTTAGACCAGTGACCCCTTTTGAGTATAGAAGCAAGGCCGCCTCCCCCTTAATGTATTGGAGAGTCCCATGGGCCATGCTCCCCTCATGTAGTTAAAGTCTAGAGCATTCCCCTTGTAGTCGATGTAGGTCCCCCCTAAAGTGGGTAAGTCCCAATGCCTTCCGCCTTTGTAGACCAGGCAGAGGCCCCACTTGTCACCAGGGCCGCTGCCTATGTAGGCCAGGGCGCCCGCCTTGTAGCCCAGCGTGGCTCGCCCCTAGTAGTCAGGGGCACCCCTTGTTATCCAGGGCCTCCCCTTTTGTAGACTGGCCTCATAGATAGGTAGTCATTCATATATCTCATGCTGAGCAGCCTATACCAGAGTCCATAAAAAATAACAGGCATCTATTGGCAGGTGTTCTGACAGTCTACTTGTAATCAAATATTCATCCACAAACCAACATCTACTTTAGTGGCAAAAGAATTGAACAGACACATTCTTGAACTGATGCATAGAGTCGTACAATAAATCTTTGAATCTGATTACATGAATCTGTAAGCTTCAATCTTTCTCTTTCTATGTCCACACTTCCCCACGTTTGCCAACTTTTTAGTAGCCATTCTAAAGTTTAACAATAGGGGATAGAACCCCTGAAGGGACGTCCGACTACGTCTTCTGGCAAAATCGAAGTCTTTGCTAAGAACTTTAAAGCGCCGTCTAATGCTACGATGGCCTATTGTCTCGCCTACAGCTATCCTAGGGCTAGACCGCCCTTTCTGGCGCAACGGCATCTTAACCTGCATACTGACTGGGCCCTAGAATCTACCTAGCTGTGACATATGTACTAGGGAGGGCTCATAATTACCCGAAAGGGTAATGTATTGCGCAATTATGGATGGAGGTAGTTTGTACATGGGGGAGGTGGCACTCAGTTGGGAACAAGATACAAAACAGTGAGTAGTTCTCAGGGTGTTCGTTGTTGTAAATTCATACAAGGGACGGAGTGGTGGACGGGAGAATTCACATGGAGGTCTGGACGATATAGAGAAGCTAAAGGAAAGTGAACAACGAGTCATCAGACAAAGAGTCACCATGTGTAGACCCTAAATGTTAAGTGAAAACGAGGTGCTTTGGCAAAGGCACGAATGTGTGACCTAGGTATACTCCCACTATAGGGTACACTGACGGCAGGTAATAATATTGTTCTTGTGTAATGGTTTAATGTCAGTTAACGAGTATTGAGCTGTATTTAATTTCAGTATATGTTATGGTGGACGATATGATGGTGACGTTGTGGGTGGATTATTGAGGTGATAGGTATATTGTTGTGTCGTTTGTGTGATTAATTGGTTCTTGTATAACTGTTTAGTCAATAACATTTAGGTGGGTGATCATTAGTCAGTCATTATGGTAGTGATAGTGAGGAGGTAGTATTTGGTCTTGTATATTGTTATTACTTGGTCTAATATTGGTCGTGGTATTAAGACTGTGCTATGGGTCAGTAAACATTATAGTGGTGCTGTATGTGGCTGGAACCCGTGTTTGTAGAATGAACTGACCCATCAAAATGGACAGAGTGTAGGACTGTTACATAGTATATCCCAAGGAAGAAGTTAAACTCCAAAAGACAAAGCATACAGTTTGAATTTTATTTTCTTTGTGAACCGCAGCAAAGCACCAGAGAACAAATTATTTCTTCTGAGTGTGCGATGGTGTGTTCGGTCTCTGTGCGGTTATGGCTCGGGATCAGAGGGGGCTAGTAAAGCGGGGGTTGGGTCGGCCCGGGGGCGTGTAGACCGGAGCTGGAGGTGCCCGGAGACGCTCCAGCTGGTATTGGGTCCGGCCAAAATTTCTGATGGCGGCCCTGCTCTCCCTCTATCATAACATAACCCTCTAATAGATATCCAGAGCTACACTTCTCTCTGCTGTCTTGTCATTATATACCTGTGGTATTAAATAGCGCGATATAGCACCCTACTATAATCAGTAGGTGCTCCCAGCCTTCTCTTCCTCTATCATCATAACACTATATCACTAGAGACTCGGAGCTCTCCCTCCCTCTTATCATATAACCCTATATAAGTGGTGCACACAGACTCGCAGATTCTCTCTGCCTCTATAGCATAGAACCCTGATATAACAGATCACAGAGCGCAGCTCTCTCTCCTTCCCTACTCGCATAATACCGCTATAATATTCACAGAGCTCAGCTTCTCTCCCTCTATCATATTAGCCCTTGTGTTATCATTCACCCTACGTTATATCTGCAACGAGCTCCAGCTCCTCCTCACAAGCCTCTATCTATAACCTACTATATCACAGAGCGTCAGCTTCTCATAGCTCACTTATTCATATAACCCGGTCATATAGTTCACTAGAGGCTCAAGCTACTCAGTCCTCTATCATATAACCTGCTAAATATCACACAGGAGCTGCAGCTATTCTCTCCTCTCCTTTCTAGTCGATTATACACCCTATATACGACACGAGCTTCAGCTTCTGCTCTCGCTCTATGCATATAAACCCTATATATCACCAGAGCTCAGCTCCTCTCTGCCACTATCATGATAACCTCTATATATTTTCAGCAGAGCACATGCTCCTGCTCCTCTATCATTGCAGTATAAGCTCGCTTAGTATATCATCAGGCATGAGCTGGGCAGGTCTTACTCATTCCTTCTGTCATTATCTAAACTCCTATAGTATCAGAGCTCAAGCTTCTCTCTCCTCTATCATATAACACTATATCACACGAGCTCAGCTCAATCCTCTATCTATATAAAACCGCTATAATATCTACCAGAGCTCTATCTTCTCCATCATTCTCTATTCATTATACCACCCTATAGTATGCCACAGAGCTGGCAGCTCATCTGCCTTCTATCTATAGTACCCACTCCAATATAGTCAGCTAGAGCATCAGCTTGCTCTGCCCTCTATCATATAACCCCTATATAGCGCGTCTACAGAGCTCAGCTCCTCTCCTCTAGTCATATAACCCTTATATCAACGAGAGTCTCATTCTCAAGCTTCGTTCTGCCACTCCATCTATATAACCCTAATACCTACTCACTGTAGCTCAGCTTCTCCATCACGTCTTTACCTGCATATAACTCCTCATAGTATTCGCAACAGAGCTCGAGCTTCTCTCCCTCTATCATGATAACCCTATTATGCACGATAGCTCTAGCTTCTCTCCCTCTTATCTTATAATACCCTAAATATGATCATTCAGAAGCTCAGCTCCTTCTGCCACTATCATACATAAGCCCTATATATCACATTGAGCTTCAGCTCCTGCTCTCTCTAACGATATAGACGCCTTAAATGAGATCACAAGAGCCAGCTTCTCGTCCTCATATTCATAATATCACCCCACTTATATATCACAGAGGCTCAGCTCCTGCTATCATAGCATAACCCCTATATTTCACTAGAGCTCAGCTTCTCTCACCATTTATCATAATAACCCTATATATCACAGAACTCCAGCTTTCTCTCGCATCGAATCAGATAACCCTCATATACTATCACGAGAGGCTCAGGCTTCTTCTTCGCCTATCATATAACACTATAACACAGATCGTCAGCTTCCCTCCCTCTATCATATAACCTAATATCATCACAAGGAGCTCCAGGCTTGAATCTCTCTCCAGAACCTGCTATCTATATAGACCCTAATATCACAGGAGCTCAGCTTTACTCTGCCAACTAGATTTCATACGATATACACCTCCTTATATATAATCACAGAGACTCAAGCTTCCTCTCGTACTCTATCACATCATAACCCTATAGTTATCACAAGAGGTCTCAGCTTTCTACTCTCTTTCTATCATAATACCCCTAATATCCACAGAGCTCGAGCTCTCTCTACTATACATATGAACCACTTATAGATGAATCATCACAAGACTCAGGCTCCTCTCCGCGGGAATCGCTCTTAATTCCATATACACCGCTAATATATCAGCAAGAGCTTCAGCTCCTCCCTCTATCATATAACCTCTTATATCCACATGGAGTCAGCTTCTCTTTCCCCTCTATCATACATTAACCCAACTAATACATATTCACTAGAGAGCTCAGCTCCTCTATATCATATATACCCTGATATTTTCACAGAGCTCAGCTTCTCTCCTTTATCATCATAACCCTATATGATCACAGAACTCAGCTTCCTCTCACATCGATCATATAAACCAGCTATATCGTTCACAGATCTCAGCTTCTCTTCGCATCGATCATCTTATAACCCTATATAACGTCAAGCAGATGCTCAAGCTCTCCCTCGATGTCATATAAACCTCTACCATATATCGAGCAGAGCTCAGGGCTTTCTCTCTCCCCTTCTATCAATAATATATACTCCTTATTATATGCACATGGAGCCACTTCTCACCATCTATCATCACATAAACCCTGTATTAACGAACTCCAACAGAGTGCTCCAGCTTCTCTCCTCTATCATATGAACCGCATATACCCAATCCACAGGAGCGCTCGCAGCTCCCTCCTCTAACTCATAATAACCCCTTAGCATATTCACATGAGCTCCGCTCGTCTCACAATCTAATCAGTTAATAACCCTAGCAGGTATCATCAGAGCTAACCAATCACTCTTCCTTCTATCATATAACGCTCTATGATATCACAGAGCCAGCTTCTCCCATCTATCATATATACCCTATATATGCACTGAGTTCTCAGCTCTCTCTCGCCTCATTTGTCCTCATATCATTAGCTAACCCTCATATATACAACTAGCTCATATGCGCGCGCGATAGCTGATAACCATCTGCTATATATCAGCAGAGCTCAGCTGCCTACTGCTCCTCGCCATCGAGTCCATACTAACTCCTATGATATATAGTACGGATACAGATGCTCACGACTTCTCTCCTCTATCATATAATTCCTAGATATTCAACAGAGCTGAGCTTCTCTCCTCTATCATAACTAATCCTATATATCACTAGAGCTCACTTCTCTCCTCATATCATATAACCTAATATATCTACAGAGCAAAAGCTTCGTCCCTTGCTATCTATCCAATAATGCCCTCAATATAATCACGAGAGGCTCAGCTTCTCTTCCATCTACTTCATATACACGCCTATATATCACAAGTCTCACTCCTCTCGCCTACTACATCTATATAGGCCAAACCCTATATATTACTATAGCTCAGGCTTCTCTCCTCTATCATAATAACCTCTAAATAATATCACAGAGCTCAGCTTCTCTGCAACTAATCAATATAACCGCATATTATATTACAGCATCATTGAGCTCGAGCTTACTCCTCTCCTCTATCATCACTGAACGCCTATATATCACAGAGGCGTCAGCTTCTCTCCCTCTATCATAAACCCCGATATATTCCACAGAGCTCACCTTGCTCATTCGAGCCGCCTATCATAGAACTGCACCCTATATATTAAAAAATCTCACAGAGCATCAGCGTCACTCCTGGCTATCATAAATTAACGCCTAGAATAGTAAGTCATCCAGCAAGAGCTCAGTGGTCTTCTCTTGCCACTATTCAATCATTCGATAACGGCCTTCATTGCATATATCACCAACGGAGCTCAGGCTTCTCTCTCTCACTCTATCATATAACCTATGATATACACAGCGAGCTCCAAGCGTTTCTCTCACTATCATTAAATCCCCTATACTATCCATCAAGAGCTCCAAGTCTCTCTCTCACTCGTAGTCAGTATAACCTATATATCACAGAGCCTCAGTTTCCTCTCGCTCTGATCATTAGAAGTTAATCGCCTGACATATCCGTCACTATGAGGCTCAGCTCCTTCTGACGCTTCTATCCATTTATAAACCCTATAAATATTTCCCCACAGAGCTTCAGCTATATCCCCCTCTTACATCTAGTAATAACTCCTTTATATACTCACAGAGCTCAGCTTCTCTCCCTCTATCTATATAACCCTATATATCACAGAGCTCCAGCTTCCATCTCCCCTCTATCATATATCCCTATATATCAGGCAAGCTCAGCATCTCTGCCTTTCTATCATATAAACCCCTTATATATATCATTCAAGGAGGCTCAGGCTCGCCTCTTCGCTCATATCATGTATACACCCTTTGACATATTACCACAAGAGCTCAGCTCCTCATTTCAACGGCTCTTCCGTCTTTCATGTAACCCATATATACTCATACAGAGCTCAGCTTCTCCCGCCGTCTATCATATAACCGCTGCATATGATTCACAGAGCTCAGCTTCTCCCACTGCTATCATAGATAACCCTCATATATTTAGCACAGAGGCACAGCTTCTCTCCTCTCATGCATATAATCCCTATATTAAATCGACATAGAGTCTGCAGCTCCTTAGTGCCTCCTCTATCATACAACCTCTATGATATCCACAAGAGACATCGAGCTCCTCTTCCTCTAATCATAATCAACCCTATATAATCACAGAGGACTGCAGCGTCCCCCTCTAATCCAATATAACCCTATGATACTCTACAGAGCTCAGCTTCTCTCCTTACTATCATATATACACTATACTATCAGCAAGTTCTCAGCTCCTTTCTCAATATCATTATAACCTCTCATAATCACAACGCTATCAGCTTCTCCTCGACCCTCTATCATATAACCCTAATATTATCCATCCACGAGAGCTTCAGCTTCTCCCTCCTCTAATTCATATTACACCCTATAGTATCACAGGAGGCACTCCAGCTCCTTATATCATATAATCCTATATATCTACAGAGCTCAAGCTTCTCTCCTACTTACTCCATATAACGCGCTATTATCATGGCGCAGAGGCTCTAGCATCCTCTTTCATATAACCCTTTATCACAGAGTCAGTTCTTTTTCATTATAACCCTATTATCACGACCATTTCTCCCCCTTATCATTAACCCTATTTATCACAACTCAGCTTTTTTCCCCTCTTCATAAAACCCCTTTTATATCACAGAGCTCAGCTTTTTTCCCTTTTTTCCCCTCCCCCTCTATCATATAACCTATATATACAGAGCTAGTTCCCTTTCTAATCATATAACCCCTTAATAAAAAGTCAGCTTCTCCCTCTATCATATCAACCCTATAATACACAGGAGGCATCCCTCCTTCTGACTCATATAAGCCCTATAAATAATTCGCTGACAGAGCTCAGCTTCTTCTCCTCTATCATATAACCTCTTATAGAATATCCACTCAGACGCTCAGCTTCTCTCCTCTATCATATAACCACTAATACTATCAACACGCTGAGCTACAGAGCTCCTCCCCTCCCTCATATAACCCTATATTATCAACATATAGCTCATCTTGGCTCGTCGGCTCTATCCATATAACCCTCATAGTATCACAAAGCTCAGCTTCTCTCCCCCTCTATCATATACACCCTATATTTCAAGCTCAACTTCTCACTTCTATCATATAACCCCTCTATATATCAGGCAAGAAGCTCAGCTTCTCTTCCTTCTATCATTAACCCTATATATCCACAAGAGCTCAGGCTTCTGCTCCTCTATCATATAATCCCTATATAATCAGCAGGATCTCAGCTCCTCTGCCTCTATCATATAACCTCCTTTATTATCAGCAGCAGGGCTCACTCCTTGCAATCACCGTATCAGTATAAAAGTATAACCCTATACCATATCACAGAACACACTGTCTCTCCTGCTATCATATAACTCCTATAATATCAGCGAGTATCTCAGTCTTCTCTCCTGCTATCATATAACACCTATATGATCACAGAGCTCAGGGCTTCTCTCACTCTATTCATATAAACCGCTATAATTCTACAGAGCTCAGCTTCCTCTCCTCTATATACAATATACCATACTATATTATCACTAGAGCTCCTCTCTACTTCACCTGTCTAATCATAATACACCCCATAATTAGATGCACAGAGCTCCAGCTTCTCGAGTCCTCTATCATACCTACACGCGCTAATATTAATCACAGAACTCCTGCTCTCCATCCTCTATTCAATAACTCCTATATATACAACAGAGCTCATGCTTCTGCTCTCTCTATCATTCATAAACCTGATATATCACCAAGGAGCTCAGGCTTCCTCTCCCTGCTACTCATATAACGTCCAATATATCACGAGTTCTCAGGCTTCTCTCTTCTATCATATAACGCGGCGGCTATATATCAACGAGAAGCTCAGCTTCTTGGCTGCTGTACCTCTACCTCATTTGTAACCCCTACTATATTCAGCATGAGCTCCTCATCCTCTATCATATAAGCCACCTATATACTCAACAGAAGCTCAGATCTTCTCTTCCTCCTCTCATCCATAGATAAACCAGCTATAATATCAGAGAGGCATCGAGCTTCCATCTTGCCTGCTATGCATATAATCCCGTATATATCTATAGGCAGAGCTCAGCTTTCTCTCCTCTATCATATCAACCCTATATATCAGTCATAGTCTGCAGCTGCCTGCTGCGCCTTCTATCATATAACCTATTTAATCACAGAGCTCAGCTTCTCGGTCCTCTATCATTATAACCGCTATAAGATCACGCAGAGGCTTCAGGCTTCTCTCCTCTATCATATGATACCCTATATAGCACATGAGCTCAAGCATCTCTCCTCCAGTCATATAACCCTATAATACATCACAATTGAGCTCAGCTGCCTCCTCCGTGCTATCGCAATATAACGCCTATAATATCGGACAGAGGTCAGCAGCCCACTTCCTTTATCATATAACCCTATAGTATCACACAGCTCACTTCTCTCCTCTACTCGATATAACACCTATATTTTCAGCAGAGCTCCTCGCCTTCTATCCTATACACCATATAATAACACAAGAGCTCATCTCCTCATCCTCTAAGTCATATAACAACAGTATATATCACAGAGCTGCAGCTCTCTCCTCTATCATAAAACCCTATATATCACAGAGCTTCAGCTCTCATCCTTCTACATATAACCACAATATACTTAGCAGAGCTCAAGCTTACTCTCCTCTATTCATATAAACCCTATATATCACTTAGAGCTCAGCTTCATCTCCTCTATCATCAAACGCTCATCATATATCAACAGTAGCTCAAGCTCCTCTCCTCTATCATAGTTACCGCGATATACCTCACAGAGCTCAGGCTCCTCTCCCTATATCATATAACGCCTAGTAGAATCACAGGAGAGCTCAGCTTTCTACTCTCCTCTATCATAATAAGTTCCTATATAAGTCACGGGCAGCACGAGTGAGGCTCAGCTTTCTCCTCTCTCTATCATATAACCCAATATATCAACAGAGCCCACTTCTCTTCTCTATCATATATCACCCTAGATATCACAAGACTCCAGCTTCTCTCACTCTACTCATATTTGAGACCCTCCATATGTCACAGAGCTCATGGCTCCACTCCTTCCTCTATTCATATAACCCCTATACTACGTCATCAGAGCTCCTCTCCATCTATCATCATAACCCTACTATATCACGAGAGCGTCAGCTTCTCAAATCCGTCTATCATATAACCCTGATATTATCTCACTATGTAACGTCTGTTTTGATTCTCTCGCTCTATCATATAACCCTATGTTAATATCACACAGAGCTCAGGCTTCTCTCTCTCTATCATATAACTCGCTATATATCACAGCAGGCTGCAGTCTTCTCGTCCCGTCTTATCATATTAACCCTATACGTAGTCACTCAGAACTCTGCTTTCATTCCTCTATCATATAACCCTATATAGTCACATAGCTCAGCTTCTCTCGCTCGTAATCTCAAATAACCCTATATCTCACATGAGCTCAGAGCTTCTTTCTGCCTCTAATCAATATAAGCACACTATTATATCAGGCCCACCTAAGAGCTCACTTGCTGCTCCTCTATCAGTATAACCCTACTTATATCACAGGAGCTCAGTCTCCTTGCCCGGCTCTCCATCATATAACTCGCTATATATCACAGAGCTCACTCTCTCGCTCTATCATATTAACCCTATACTACACAGAGCTCAGGTCTTCTCTCCTGCTAATCTATATAACCCTATATAGTGCACACGCGCTCAGCATTCTCTCCTCCATCATATAACCCTCAGTATATCCACAAGAGGCTCCAGCTTCTCACTTCCCTGCTCTCTATATCATATAACCCGTATAGTATCAAGCAGAGGGCTCACGGCTTCTCTCGCTCTACTCGCTATAACACTTATATACTCACCAGAGCTCAGCTCCTCTCCGCTACTCAATATAACCCTATATACTCATACAGAGCTCAGCTCTCTCTCCTCTATCATCATAACCCTATATATTCACTAGAGTCATCAGCTTCTCTCCTCATATCAATAAACCTATATATCCACTAGAGCTCCATGCTTCCCTCCTCTATCAACTAACGCCTATATATGATCACAGAGCTCTAGCGCCTCTCGCCGGCTATCATATAACCAGACTATATATCACAGAGCTCTCAGCTCCTCTTCACGTCCTACTCATATATCCCTATAAATCTACAAATAGCAACACTTCTCTCGCTTATGATTCAATATAACGCCTACTATATCACAAGAAGCTCAGGCTTCTCTCGCGATCTATCATATAACCTCTAATAATTATCAGCTAGAGCTCAACTTCCTCTCCTCTATCATAAAGAACCTATATTATCGACAGAGGTCGTGCAGACTATCTGCTCGGGTTTTCTATCTCTATGCTATCATGAAGCGCCTATATAATACTCACAGGAGCTCACTTCTCTTCCTCTATCAGTAAAAACGCTATATATCGAGCAGAGGCTCAGCTTCTCGCAATTTCCTCTTAGTCATATAACCTTATTATATCACAGAAGCTCAGCTTCTCGCCTCGTACTCAATATAAAACCTTATATATCGCAGGAGCTCAGTTTTCTTTTCGTCGCCGTCTACTCATATAGACTTGTTCCTTGTGTTTATGGCCGGTTATCTGTCTTGTCTCTTCTCAGTATCACCTCAGTCTTGTGGTTGACTTGATGATTTGCTCCTTTACATCTCTATGATAACCCCCCCTGGGGGTAAACCTCATATAAAACTTGCAAAACCTATTGTTGTAATTTGTCAAAAGCGGCTTAGGTCATAAAAAAGAAGAGGGGGAGATATTTCTGTTCTCTGTGAAAAGGTAAAGAAAAGCTCAAAGTTGGGTTATGTTGTCCTTGATCTGCCCCTGTCTCTGTGTAATAGGCTCTAGGTAGCAGTCAAGCCATTTTGCCCTGTTTAGTGGCCCAATTTATAGAATTTTCATACATTTGTACAGAAGATAACCCACAAAATTGTCACATTTTTAGGCTTTAAAGAAGTAGCCTGGTCCACATTAAAATAGGTCACTGCAGTACGGGAGAGCTCCGTAACCTTGTGCACCGTCTCTTCTGTTTATAAACGCCGTCCACAACTAACTTCCGTCTTAACAGGATCAGCTAGGAAATAGCAGAGGCTGATATGGCCAATCACTACGGCTGTGTACGGTGGGCGTCCATCAGTCTAAAACAGGAAGTGGAGTAGCCATGAAGCTGCTGTGCTCCTGAAAACAGTATGGTGACGACAACTTAACCACTTTTTAAAAGGTTTTGCAGCGAAGGTAAAATTGACTAAGCGGGAAGTTGTAAATTAAATAATAAGAAATCATTGTTCCGCATTTCATTAGTTATAATGAATTCTGCTAGGTCCGTTTTTTGTTTAGACTTGCTCTTTGTCGTATCTACCTATTTAGGACTTCCATTTGTTACAGTCTCATCTCTCTGGCCCGCACATGCTCAGTTGACATCACCTCGCTCCTCCCAGTCAGTTACTGAGTGGTTCAACCCAAACCGGGGTGCTGTCACTCTACTCCTGTCCTCTTGATGCGCGCTTAGGTAAATTAGTCAAACAGTGAAATAATACAAGAAACGAAACCTCTAATGAGTGTCTGTGGCATTGATAAAAAGAAATAGAATCGCACAAGTTTGGGCTCGCAAGGATTTGAATACAGCGAGACGTCCTTGTGGCTGTGATTCAAAAACTTTACCTCTGAGCTGAACAGTACTACTTACGAAGTTCAAACACACATAAAAGCAGGACACTTTCTTGACATACATGAGAGGATATAGGCCATGGTGATGTCATCCATACGCTCGGTGAGTGCCACGGATAGTGAGCGGTGAAACTTACACTTCCTATGGGTCAAATCCGAACAAATCGAGCTACACACCCCTGTACTGATACACAGTAGGCTGAAGAGCTGGATGGCAGGAGTGACTGAAATGAGATCGTGCCGGGCACAAATACCGCTTTATAAATGTGCATCCACAGTGCGAGCGACATGCAGTTTTATGAAGGTAGTTACTGTGTGTGTGAAGGGGGGGGATCTAGGCATTATAAGGGCGTTGGTCATCACTACAATTCTATTTCATCTCACCTGCATATCCTGTTTCACATGTTTCACTTTAATTCAGGAGTGGGTTTAACTGGTTTTTTTCCTTATCCTATTTCTTCCTCCTAAATTCCCACCCCCTTTTCGTTCTACGAAAGACTGGCAGTGACTAAGTCTGTAGGCTATAGAAAACCATGCTAGGCAGCATTAGTCAGATACGATCAAACAGTCTGGTAGCTATAGCAGCCGCCAGTGCTGGCAGCATTATCAGGAATAGATCAAACAGGTCGTGTAGGCTATAGCAGCCAGTGCTGGCAGCCTAAGTACATGGAGGGAACGAACAGTGTCTGATTGCTCCATAGGCAACCAGCTGCTGCAGCCTATCAGGAGAGATCAAACAGTGTCTGTATGCATACAACCAAGTGCTGGCACCTATCCAGGAGATATCAAGATGGTCTGGAGCTATAGCGACCTGAGGGGCTGAGTGCAAGCCCGATACAAGAAGGGCGTATATCTAGGGGAATACTAGGTAGGACACTGGTAATGGACACCATATTGGCAAAGTGACTTGTTTATACAAAGATCTTTAAACAAAAAAGGCATACCCAGTAGTGTAGACAAACCCCTTAATAGATATAGCACTTGAAGAGGGCGCGGATTCGTCATAATCAATGATGAGATGAGGCCGCATCCCAGGCAACTAACGACAGGGAAAACCTAAGCGTACAATTGCAGCATATAACAATAATTATAACAGTACATGCAGTGCTCCTGCCAGGCTTATGCAACGGATACTGGGGACTGAGGTTTGTTCTTCAAGTAATTTGTATTGTAAGAGGAGTTGCGCTCTTATCACGGGAACGGTGGCGTAATGTAGGTATATTATAATATAAATGTTACTCCAGCACAAATTGGATCGTGCAAGGGAAGTTTTTACATTTGTTTCTAACTGTCCCCACCGGGGGGGGGGCCAAACAAAAAAAACAAAAAAACAAAAAAGAAGGGAAGAGATAAAGGGGTTTGTTTGTGTGATAATATGGTTATAAATGGAGAGGGGGAGAGGAATAGGGGATTGATTAGATAAGATATGTTGATGGAGTAATTGTTATTTATTGGAATAATGATCTCTAAGTCAATATGTTTGTAAGATAGAGGTACGATTAAGTTGGTACATTTTGTAATCTACGGACTGCCTGTAATATTATTGGCGGACGTTAGTATTCAGAAGAGGGCGACCATAGTAATTAATAGTTAGGAGCGTGCCGCCATCTTGTCATTCTCTATAGCACAGAGGTCTGTCAAACTCGGACGGCCCTGCTCGGCAGCTGTTGGGAAAC
Organism: Phyllomedusa bahiana; assembly: GCA_025379985.1. Taxonomy (NCBI): domain Eukaryota; kingdom Metazoa; phylum Chordata; class Amphibia; order Anura; family Hylidae; genus Phyllomedusa; species Phyllomedusa bahiana. Next base: position 15,993 of record JAODAL010026385.1, on the reverse strand, counting down.
GCCTACGCACTTCACATCATAGCATTGTATATCATGCTATAACCGACGGTATGGGATGGGGAGTTGTAGTTTCCCACACGCTGGAGGGCCGCAGTGTTGAAGACCTACCCTGTCTAGAAAGCTCGCGTCAATGTTCTGGAAACCCGTGGTGGCCCACCTCTCTATTTCTCTGTGACTGTCTTTGGTGAAGGAGCGGCTTTATGTCTTTTGGTTAATACATAAGTAACATGATGCATTGCAGATAATGAGACACAGGACTGATGGCTGCGACTTCTGAGCTTACGTGGACTCGCGTGAAGAACTGTCAATGTTGCATTCATCATTACCCACATTAATCAAATCCCACATGTCGGGCGGTGTGCGCGCAGGGGATGATTGTCATGCTTAGAGCATCGAAGCTGTGTTCATAATCATCAATCATTATCAAAGGAGTATGCCTCACTACATGGATTCATCTTACGCTCAGCTCCTGTTCTTCTTTCACTTTGAATTCAAGGGCGGGTACTCGTCTAACTTACCCTAGGACTACAGTATAAGCAAGGTCTGTAGCTATAGCAAACGCTAGTCGCTGACAGCCTCAATTAGGAGAGATCGAAAAGCAGGATCTGTAGCTATAACCGCACCTGAGGAGCTGATGGCATGCCCACGGTCTCTTCCATTACTTATTTTATACAAGTAGGGGATATCTAGGATATTAAGGTAGGGACAGCTGGTAAACCGGAACAGTATTATATGGAAAGTGACTTGTTTTGCAAGATCTTTAACATAAAAAAGCAATCCTTGTAGTGAGACAAGCCCAGCAAACGCGCATTTAATGGGTATGTTCATGTGGGGGTGTAATTGGTTTGCAATGCGCCGATAGGAATACGCCGCCACAAATACTTGAATTAAATATATACAAGCGCTTCACTGAGTGCTTATGATAGTAAGCAGAATATTGTAGGTTCAAATGAGCACAGCCCGGGCCTTAGCACTGTTGAAAGTATGCTCTGACCAGTGTGTACTTTTAACAGCAGGCATATTGTGGCACGCATAGGTACTGAACAGCTGCGAGGAGGTAGCATCCATGTGAACCAGTGAGCCTGGACAAGCATCAGGTATATCTTATGTAGAGGCACTTCTGGGCCACAATATAAAACTGTTAGGTCTAACAAACTCTACCTCACATTTTTGCTCATGGCTTTCCATACCTGCCTAGGTGAACTGTGTGCAAAAAAGAATGAGTTTTAGATCTGCGTAAACATTTCATACAGCTGTGGCCCCTTATGTCAGTCAAACAGTAGGGACGGACAGAGCTTGGAGTGGTAGAGTCAATACCTGCTCCTCCTCCTGTTAGATACACGAAAGCAATGCACCTATCGCTTGGAATTGAGATCTCAGTGTTCCCCACTGATGCTTCTTGACCTGGGAAGAAACGCGTCTGGGTTTGCATGTGTTCTATATAGCATCAGCTGAAATATTCGCTATGTACTCGAATGTACAGGGAGGGACATCGTATGTATTATGACTCACCCTTATTTTGCACTTCCTGATATAATTGAGCACCTAGTAGCGTCCTAGTTGATTTTGCTATTTTTTCTAACTTTCTCAGAACTAAAGGATAATGAGAGACTCTAAGACTCTTAGTTTTAGGACTTCGACTAATGTTGTTATTTTGTTGGGGTCGTCCCTTGATCAGGAGCAGTTACCCCCCGCTACTAAGAGCTATCTGATGTAAGGCTTTTTGACAGAACAGACAACGGTAGCCGTTTCATTCTATCGATAAGTTTTGGCTGTAGCCGCCTGTGGATCTCTCTCTATACTTACATAGAACGATACTTTCCTCTTGTCGTATTGATTGGATTTTAAATTGCAGCTCCGCTTGTCAGATCTGTAACTGGGGTGGTTGTGGGTTCATTCGAGCATTATTCGAGCCTTATGATAATAATAAAAAGGTTAATTTTGAAATTGTTTTTTTGGTTTTTTCAGTCACCGCGCATACCATCGATAATATCCTTGCAGACTGTCCATCTCACATATCGCCCATCATTTTGTCCCTTCTTGATGAGGACAGTTTGAGAGAACACGTCGCTACTTTTGTCAATGCGATGCTGTAGACTGAGAGTCACAGCGAACGTATAGCCTGAAGATAAATTAGGGATGTGAAGTTCACCTCGTACTATCGTCCTGACTCAATTGACGCGAACTGGTTATTAGTGGTGTTCGCATCAGCTTAGGTGCCCCCACTGACCTCGTACGAGGTGAAAGAGGGCGGCCATTAGCGAGTTCCATGAATTCAACTGAAACATATTGGGCTTTACAGCCTAGAGGGCCTCATGGTCTGTGGAGCTCTTCATCTCGATATTCCGTCCCAGCTTAATTTAACATGGTGGCAATGATAGTATAGGAGATATCTTGTCCCTTTCTGAACCACTCATAACTCTGCCTCCCACTCAGCCAAGCCAGCATCGCTCTGCTGCTGTACTTGACGAGGGGCAAACAACTGCCACCCCTGAAGACGGCTGTGATACATATGTGCGATGCTGCTTGCTAAATATCCCTTTGCTCCAAGACCCCGACCCAGAGTGTCAACAATCCCCCGGGGGGGGGAAGCGAAATGAGGATTCTTGTATACACGCTCCAACAAGAGGCGCCTGAGGCTTCTCAGTCTCCTTTCCATAATGCATTTTCGAATCATCCAGCACCGCCTATAAGGGTGCTCTCGCCTAAGGAAGTATCTCCCCTGTACTCGTACGGAAGTTATCTCACAACTGATGGGCGGCAAGTTGAGCAATCTGACATACTTGGTGATATTCAGGCAGATCGGCGCTAACTATCTTATGTGGCAAATTGCTGGTAAGTAAGGACCAAGGTACTGCTGCTCTTCACAACGTCTCAAGTGAGAACACCAATCCACATCTGCACAACTTAGTCAAAACTACAGGCATGCATGTGTATGAGGAGGGCAGGAGAAACCGCAGTTGGCTGACAGCTACTTTACAGTGATCTTGAAAGGGGTTGTTCTCACTCACCAAAGATTAGCTTTCAAACATGAAGGACAGTTAAATTGAAGACTTTTTCTAAAATTACATTGATCTAGTTAATTTTATTTTTAGTCATGGAGATCAAAGACATTTTATGTGTTTCTGAGTGCACACGAGTTTCTGAGGTTACCAGGTTCCTTAGTACCATATACGATAGGTGCGGGTGTTTGGCATGAGCAGGAGTGACATCTAAAAAGATTACAGAAAAGCAATTGTTTTCAGTCCTCATAACACATGTACCAATCTTCTTGTTTACATGAACATTAGCGCCACTCACTGCATGGGGTGTAAAACTAGCTTAGCTAGATCATCAGAGAAGCTAAGAAAAAAAATAATCTAATCACTGCTCAACGAACCTACCGCACACTCCGAGGAGAAAAAAGTGATGCGTAAAAACTGCTTGTGACTACATGTGAAACAGCCTAGTGAAAGTAAAACCTTTAACCTCAACTGATATCTCTCACCGGCAGTTTTTGGATCCTAAGAAAAAAAATTAAGTAAAAAATATGATTTTGCAGCCGAAGATGATAAATCCATAAATGGAAAGAGCAGGCGGACGATCAAGTAATGGCCTAAATCTGGATCACAACACATATCCAGCATCAGTGCGTTTTGATGTGTGTTTGCTGCATATAACAGGATCAATGCACCTCTATAGTTTTAATACGGGCTCCTGCTCGTCATTGTTGATTAAGATTGACATGTTCATTTGCTTGGAAAGGATCAATGAAAGATCGGCATAGTTGTGAGTACAGGCATCAGAGATCGACTCGTCGTTAAACGCCGGATGCTTTGTCCTCTGCATAGGTTAGTAAGCGAATGTAAATCACACCACAGTAACTGGCTGTTTAGTAAGATTTAACGTGTTTGGGTCACTTGTTTAATTCTAAATCACTAGATGGAGTCAACACCCGTGTGAACTACCCTGAAGTGGGGACAGTTCTAGATGGCTTTCGGCACATCAAGAGTCAAGTTTAACCATGGTCTGCCATTTCAGTAGATGCTATAGGCAACATGCGTGAAATTTGCCGTTAACACAGCAAATTTCATGCACATATTAATTGGCTAATAAATGCGCCTGATTATGTAGCCTTATGCTCTATCAGGCGAGTCTAGAAATCAGAAGCGTATTCCAGACGCCTCCAGGCAACACTTACTGGCTGCAAGGTAAACACTGAAAGTGCTCTACGCTTTCCACTGCAGGTAATGTGCCCAGAAATCGCCTTGAGGCAGATGCGAATAATATGTGCATTTTGGCTACATGTCTGTAGTGCGGGCACCCGTGCGGGAGATTTAAAAAGTGGTAGTGAACGGGGCTTGCAGCCTGGTATCGGTGCTGAGAAGAGGCAAGGATACCTGAGCACAGCCCCAGTTCAACACGTTTCGCCCTACTGTCTTTGGACCGCCCCCCCCCAACCCAGCAGTCAGATTCCAACCATCAGTCAGCTGACTGCATGGGGGGCTTCTTTAGCAAGTCTTGATGGGCTCAGTAAGACTCTTTGGTGCCACATTATGAAAGAATATGGTCTGATCTGATAATATATTCACCTTTTTGCATCCATCAGCTAACGCAATCAGCAGCCCATATCAACTAAATTACCAATCAAAGCATGCCCTCCCATTTTATCAGTGGTGGCTCTTGGAGAAAGTGAAAGGGGCGCTCTGATTGTGTTGCTATGGGTTCTCTGATAGGTTAGCATGGCAAACAAAGTTAATTTTAGACCTAGACAGTTTTCATACATGTGGCCTTTCTTGTCACCCTCCTACCCTAGCCTGAGGCTACGTGGACACTGCAGTGGTAAAATCCTCGCATCTGTCTATAGCATCATGACGTCATATTTATTACAAGTCGGTTTCAGTTTTTGACTTGCGCTTTGTTTGCGTCAGACGTTTGTGCGGTTGTTTTTCGGATTTCCATTAACATTGAACAGTACTATACGTTTTCAAGTGACACATGACGGGTTATAGGACAGGTTCTAAGTTTTTTAAACGGATTTCGAATTTTGAAATCGACCCTCAGAAATCCAAGCTATTATAGATCGACATTGGATTCCTCTATTGGGTCTGTGGGGATGATTTGCAATCCAAATACTGAATCTTTCTTAACAATCTGATCATAAAACAAGCTGAGACGTACCTTAAAGGTTTTGCCTACGATCATCATTTCATACCATCCCTGTAATCCCGCTCCTTTCAGCTCTACTGTGTGCGTACAAGAAGGGGCGATAGTGATTATTGTGGAATTGGCAATCATGGACCCAGCTAGCGCAAGACATCACGCACCAGGCTCTTTTCCTCTCTGAATCAACAAAAGTGTCTGTTTATGTATGAGGCTGTGAGTAGCTACGAATGTAGCTCAGTGGTAGAATTTATTGGCCCTATAAAGCCACCAAAGGGTCCTAGGTCGCTACGTCATCCTCGGCATGGAACCTAAACCTGTGGATTTATTTCTCTTTATCAATGCACAAGTCACCTGATTGAGCGGTTTCTTAGTTTTGTTTTGGTGCACTTGAAACTAATTACTCAAAATATAATCAGAGGACTTGGTGAGGTGAGAATGACAGCACCCTTACTGTGTTTGAACTACTCAGATAGCTGCCTGAGAGGAGAGGTGATGTCTGAGCATGTGCGGCCAGGAAGTGAGAAGCTCTCAGCCCTGGTCGTATCACCTGGAGACGAGCTGTAAACAATGGATCACTAAGGGAGCAGCTAAAACAAAAACGGTGCAGAATTTGTAATAATGATGAATGAAGAAAATGTTTATTATTCAATTTGCTAGCTTCCAGCATCAATTTTACTTCATGGCAAAACCCCTTTAATCAGCTTACAGTGCACTGCTATGTACTAGTGCCAGCCTGGCGCAGGTCCCTTGACTGAGGGCGAAGAATCACGACGGGCAATAATATGGGAAATATAACGATGTTACAGGTGCCAGTGATGGCCAACAGTGACTGCTGCTCGTTGTACTGGGCAGCACCTGGTGCAGGGTTTCACTGATGCTATCTTGGTGGCACGTGCCCATCACAGCATATATATATATATACCGGCCTGAGAGCCGGATAATAACCTACGTCACACTATGACATTTTCAGAGTATGTATGTGCAGGAATCTATGCACTGAAACGTCCTTTGCTCCATAGCGGGGGCATTGGTACATTCCTCTGCTATTAGTTATGGCAGGACTGTAATGAGGGGTAAGATACCAGCTCATGTGCTGCACCAAGCACGGCATGGCCAGACCTGTCCTTGTACCCGCAGGGCACCTATATCCTCCATGAGAGGGAAGCACATGGTTATTTTTATTGCAGTATCAGATTGCAGCGACGCATCATACACCATCAAACAGAGGGAGGAGCGGAGCTGTCAGCGGCTGCTACTTGTACTGCTCTGGATATTACGTCCCTGGATGTCAGGATATTACTGGGGGAGCAGCCCAATAGCAATCAGAGAAATAACCGAGGGGAAGGGAGAAGAGACTGAAAGGGTTAACATCGGGGTCTGTCTGCCGTCTGTAACCATCACAAGACGGGAGCGTTATTCCCCACTTGTATTTCCATGACAGATGCTTATGTGGGTTTAAAGGGGTTGTCTCACTACATTGATTCATCTTACCTCAGTCCTGTTTTCTTGGTTTCATTTTGAATTCAGGGGCGTGTTTACTGGCTGCTATTAGGCTGCAGTAGAAGCCAGGTCTGTAGCTATAGCAACCAGTGCTGGCAGCCTATCATGAGGGATCAAACAGGTCTGTAGCTTTTAGCACCAGGCTGGCCAGCCTATCAGGGAGATAAACAGGTCTGTAGCTATAGCGACCAGCGCTGGCACCCTATATGAGAGTTTGAAAGGTTTGTAGCTATAACGACCGGGGAGGAGTGATGCAGCCCATACAAGAGGGGATATCTAGGAATAGGTTGGACACTGCTAATGGACACATATTGCAAAGTTGTTTTTGCCAGATCTTTAACATAAAAAGTGATCCTTGTAGTGAGACAACCCCTTTAAGGGTTAAGGTGGCCGTAAACTTTTACAAACTGTCGGCTGAAGAAACGGATTGGGTGTCAAAATTCAATACACCCGATTCTTATGTCCCAGAGCATCAGGAGCCAGGACTAATCCACACACATAGAATAGTCAGTAGGTTAGGCCGACCTAAGATTACATGTATAGCTTGTTTGGCTGATGGGTAGTCCTCACATGCACGCTAGGCCTGGATGAGCGTGCATGTGATGTCAATAGGGAAGGAAGAAAAAGCCGCTGGTAGGTGCCTTTTTTAAAAGAATTGGACGTTGAAATTCATCATGTCCAATCCTACTCGCCCCCAACATCATTTGTCTGAAATCAGGAGGTCCCTATACAACTTTAGACCAGGGGTGTCAAATTGTATTCTGCTTGCCCTCAAAGGGCTGTCGAGGGGTGTCTGGGTAGGGCTCTCAGAACTGTGCCACCGCCTGTAAGTTGCTGAACATAGCAGTGTACAGGGGCGCTCCAGAGCTCCGAAACCCACATGGATGCCCACTGCTGGTAAAAAGGGGAGAGCGGGTCCTTCTGCCTCCAGAACTGGTCTCTCCTGCCTGCTGTGTCTAAGCTCTCGAGAACCACATAAAATGATGTTACATAGTCTGTAAGGCCGACAAAGACAGACATCCATTAAGTTCAGCCCATTTGTTTTACATGTTTTATCCCGAGAACAAAATCCCATTTTCCATGGGGAAAACCTTGTTTAATTATGAATTTAAAATTGTATCAGGGCCCTTTTTCAAATCCCCGGTCACCATAACTTGTTATATTATTACATCTAGAATGTATCCAGACCCTTCTCCAGAATCCGGTCACTAAACTTGTTATATTATTACATCTTGAAAAAGTATCCAGACCCTTTCCAGAATCCGTTTACTATAACTTGTAATTATTACATCTAGAAATGTATCCAGGGCCCTTCTCCATTAATCCGGTTCACTATAACTTGTTATATTATTACATCTAGAAATGATCCCAGACCCTTCTCAAATTTCCGGTCACTATAACTTGTTATATTATTACATCTAGAAATGTTCCAGACCCTTTTTGAATCTTTAGTGAAAATTCACCATGACAATTCCCTTTGGCAGAGAATTCCATAGTCTTACTGCTCTACAGTAAAGAATTTTTTCTATGTTTATGTAGAAAAATTTCTTTTCCAAAGACGTAAAGGATGCCCCTTGTTCTAGATACAGCCCTGGGTTAAATAAATCTTGGAGAGATCTTATTGGCCCTTAAATTTTTTTAAACATATTTATTATGTCCCCCAAGCCTCTTTTCTCTAAACTAAATAACCCTAACCTTGCTCATCTTTCTGGGTATTGTAGTCCACCCAGTCCTTTTATTATTTTGTTGCCGCCTTTGAACCTCTTCAAGCTCTACAATGTCTTTCCTGTGACCTGGTGCCCAGGACTGTCCCCAATATTCCATGTGGGCCTTGAGTTTGACGCATGTCACTTGGACGTTGGGTTTGTCAGACTTTTCCCTTATGTGTATGACCACTTTTAGGATAAGGGTCTTGATTTGCAGCATTCACTTGCATGGGGCTGAATGCACGGCGGCTCATAGACGGGAGGGGCGACCTTTTTCTTATTATTATGTCCTAAAAGTCCTCTAAGTGTGGAGGGGAATGTACGAAACGTCTTATAGATGCTCCTCCACTTTAGCTGGTGTCAGAGGTGAGTAATGCGGTACATCCCAGCCCCTCTCTGTGTCATCCTCGCTCATCGCCCTCATTACAGCTTCCAGTTTTATGTAAGTCTTAGCCGGCCCCGATCACTGTCATCATGACACAGGAAAGCTCTGTAACCCTTTACTACAACGGCGCTGCGCTCAGTCATTGCTTTTATAGTAATAATTTGGTTTGCGGACACTTTACTTAGGATTCTGCGCTGATTCACTTTACAGGGGTCAGAGGTTCTGCTCTAATTGTCAATATTCTGACTGCCTGCAGCCACCACTAGGGGGGGAGCTTACCGTACACTGTCCTATTATTGACCTCAATGTGTAAAACAGACACAAGCGCCTTTGGTCCGATGTCGGGTCGAACCACTCCTAATGGCTGCAGTACGACGTGGGCTGTACCGAACTGAACCTCCGATGCAGATGTGGACCGGGCCTCATCCGAAACGTCTGTGGCGTATTGAACGTACGCGCCATAACTGTTGACAGGTGCAGGTTCAAGATAAGGGGGGGACCCCTCTTCCTCTATTCCAAACTCAGGAGACCATGCACTCATGAGGATTCCTCTGTGCAGAATTTAGGGGCTGCAGAAGTAGCCTATCATTTCAATGGAGAGAGACACATTCGTGGCCGGTCACCTATCCACCTTATCTTCTCTGTTCTGGCTTAAAGAGGTTCTACCATGTGGTACAATCGCCTGCACTGGCCGCTAGCTGCGAGTCGGCCATGCATGTGAATGAGGAGGGTGGTGCTTGTGGACGGCCTCCTCATTCACTTCTATGGGAGCTTCCGAATATAGCCGGATATAGTTCCTTCACATGGTCATTCACATCCCAACGATTGGGCGGTGTGAAGGCTCCATATAAAGAGGATCTGTGGCCATTCACAGTGGGGCACGTTTATCCAGGCAGTGGCTCCAAAATTCTGGCACAATAAGCGCCAAAAATGATGGCGTACATGCTTTATTATGTGTGACCGCGATAAAAAAGGGGCATGGTTTAGTTGGAAGGGGGTATGGCTTAGCATGCAATGCACCAACATTTTGGCATAGTTATGGACATAAAGGAAACCAAAAAGGCATGAAGTTAAAGGGGTTGTCTCTTTCAGCTTATAGGTAACGGTAAATGAAGGCTTTCTCCAAATATATTGCTTTGTTTATTTTGCTTTGTTGAGGAGATAAGAGAGATTTTATCTGCTTGAGTGCACACAGGTTTCTCTGGTTACCGACCTGCTCTCTCTGCTCTTTGTTAGGGAGTGTTGTCACCACAGGATGCTGGCAGCTTGAGAACAGAGTGTGTTATCTCTAACAAACAAAGGAGACTAATTACTTGTTTACTTTGAGCTCTGAAGCTTCTGCTCTATAGATAAGATCTCCTGCTCTCATATCAGTGCAATTAGAAGAGCTGGGAACACTTCTCTCCAGGGGGCCACAGTAAATATTGGAAGGGTAATATCCCATCTGAGACCTTTATGGCTCTTCAATTGTAAACACCAAAAATGAGAGGTCTTGGTTCCACTTTAGGGACTGCCAGAGATCAGAATAGGGGCTCCCCTGCTCGGTGCTCCAGAAAGAGGATACAGTATATGGCGCATTTCATTGTAGTTTTGGGGGTTACAGAAGTGATTATAACTAGAGAGGACAACGCACATATATGGCCCCCAACTCATCTCCTCCTCTTGGCTGAGGTAGCTGTCAGCTAAAAGAGCCTTCAAGTGTATGGCCAGTTGTAGAATTTTTATTAAAGGGGTTGTCTCACTACAAGGATTGTTTTTTATGTTAAAGGTCTTATAAAAACAAGTTACTTTGCAATATGTGTCCATTAACAGTGTCCTACCTATTCCTAGATATCCCCTCTTGTATGGGCTGCATCAGCTCCTCAGGTCGCTATAGCTACAGACCTATTTGATCTCTAATGATAGGCTGCAAGCACTGGTTGCTATAGCTATAGACCCGTTCAATATCTGATGATAGGCTGACAGCACTGGTCACAATAGCTACGGACCTGTTTGATCTATCCTGATAGGCTGCCAGCACTGGTCGCTACAGTACAGCCCTTTCTAATCTCTCCTGATAGGCTCCCAACAGGGGTCGCTATGCAACAGCCCTTTTTCTATTTTCCCGGGAAAAGGCTCCCCAACACGGTCGCTATAGCAAAGCCCTTTTTCTATCACCCCTTTATGGGGTCCCAAAACACTGGTCGATAGTACAGACCTTTTTCTATCTCTCCTGATGGGGCTCCAACATTTGTCGCTATAGCAACAGACCTTTCTATCCTCCTGAAGGTCCCGGGCACTGGCCCGCTATGGCAAAGCCCTTTTTTACCCACGATAGGCGCCAGAAAGGGTTGCTATAGCTAAAAAACCTGTTCAATCTCTCCGGGATAGGCTGCCAGCACTGGTTGTATGCTAAAGCCCTGTTCTATCTCCCCTATAGGCTTCCAAAAAGGCCCTATAGTTTACAGCCCTTTTTCATCTCCCCTGTTAGGCTCCCCAACCCCGGGCGCTATGCAACAACCTGTTCTATCCCCCCTGATAGGCTGCCACACTGGTCGCTATAGCAACAACCTTTTTTCCCCCCTGATAGGTGCCGCAGGGTTCTAAGCTACAGACCTTTTTAAATTTTCCCCTGATGGCCTCCCAAGCACGGGTTTTTGTTTAAAAGTTAAAACCTGTTCAATTTTTCCCTAAAGGGCCCTCCCAACACTGGTCGTTTATAGCAACAGACCTTTTTCAAATTCCCCCCTTTCCTGTTTGGCCCGGCCAACATTGGTCGCTTAAAAACAGCCCTTTTGATCTCCCCTGATGGGCCCTGCCAAAAATGGCGCATAGAAACAGACCTGTTCTATCCCCCTATAGGCTCCCAGCACTGGTTGTTACAGCCTACAGACCTTTTTCAATCTCCCCTGATGGGTTTGCCACCGTGGGGCTATAGTTCGGGACCTTTTCAAATCTCTCCTATGGGCTCCCAGCACTGGTTGCTACAGCTACGGGCCCGGGTGTTCGCACCATAAAGCCAGTAAACCCACCCCTGGTTTAAAAAAATGAAACCAAAAAAACGGCCCGAAGGTGAATAAAACGATGTAGTGGGGAAAACCCCCTTTAAAAGGTCTATGGGAAAAGGGTTTACATTTGGGGTTTTCGGAGATTCAAAAAAACTAAATTTTCCCGAAAATCCGACCGAGCCCGGGCCATGGGTGGAATGGCCTTAGTTTCCAGAGACAAACAAAAGGGCATTTGTTTTTATCGAGAAATTTAGTGTCGAGGGGAAGAGCAGGTTGGGGTTTGGAAGCATGGGAAAGCCCCGCAGCTGAAACCCTCTGTATCAGGAAACTGAAAGAAAAATGACTTGGGGAGAGGAGAGGGGGGGCGGGGCCCCCCCCAAGGCACCCCCCCGGCCCCAATTGTCCGGATCCACTCCAATACATTTTGCTATTATTTTCTTTGCAAAAAGCAAACAAGAGAGGAGTGAGTGAGAATAGAGCAGATCAGCTGCTCCAGCCCTCACCCCTCCCGGCACCGATGGGTTTTTCGGGTAGCGAAATTTTTGAAAACATTTTTAAAAGGAAATGAAATCTGAAGTTCCTCTCTCCACATGTAATGGGCAGTAAAATGCATTGTATTGTTCCCTGTTATCAGCCACTTGGGGGCTAGAGAGGGGGCTGCAGCAATAGACTTATTGGCAGGAAGTGCAAAAAAAAAAGCCCCCTCCTCCACAAAACACTTTTTTACATCAACCCCCTGGGGGTGAAGGCTTCCATTAACAGTTTGCGGGCATGGTCGCCTTATGACGTGGGTTTTTTAGGGCCCTGAAACCCCTCGGTATATTTAAAAGATCAAGGGACTGTTGACTGTGGGATCATCAATGACCGCACCTTAGTAGTGCAAAAACGGGGCCCAACCCTAGGTCCAAAGGGTAAGTTATCACCCAATAAAATGGGGGGACTGAGCTGCAATACCACTTACAGTCTATGAAAAAGAGAGGCGCTGTTTCAGAAAAAAAAGAAGACCATAAAAAACGTTTCAATATATTAAAAAGGTAAAAATTAAAGGGGATCTCCCCCAAGATCTTTTATACCCAGGATGTATCCGAAAAAGGGGGCTTTCTTCTTGTCAAAGGGGAAAGAAGGTTTTTTACATGGGAATAAAAAGGGTTTCTTTATGAAGAGAGTGGACTGTGGAACTCTTGCCAGGGGAAATTGTCATGGTGTTCCCAAACAGAGTTCAAGAAGGGCTTGGTCTTTTCTGGACGTGATAATAAAACAAGTTATAGTGACCGGGATTTGGAGAAGGGCCCCGGATACATTTCAGATGTAAAAAATTTAAAAAGGTTTTAGTACCAGGATTCTGGAAAAGGGGTCTGGATAAATTTCTAGATGTAATAAAAAAAAGGGTTATAGTGACAGGATTCTGGAAAGGGTCTGGTACATTTCTAATGTAATAATATAAAAATTATAGTGACCGGGTTTTGGGGAAAAAGGGGTTGGGAAAAAATTTTTTTAGATGTAAATATAACAAGTTTAGTGACCAGGATTCTGGGGAAGGGTCTGGAAAACATTTCAGATGTAATAAACAACAAGTTATAGTGACCGGGGATTTGGGAAAAGGGGTCGGATACATTTTAGTTTTAAAAATCAACAAGTTATGTACCGATTCTGGGGAAGGGTTGGTACATTTCTAGATGTAAAAAATGAACAATTTTATATGACCAGGATTCGGGAAAGGGTCTGGGGGACATTTTAGATGTAATAATATAAAAAGTTATAGTGACCAGGATTCTGGGAAGGGTCTGGTTCATTTCTAAAATGTAAAAAAATTAACAATTATAGTGACCGGTTTCGGGAAAAGGGGTTTGGATACATTTAGATGTAATAATAGAAATTTTAAGTGAGGGGGGATTCTGGAAAAGGGGTTGGATACTTTTCTGATGTAATAATTAAAATTATAGTGACCGGGGTTTTGGGGAAAAAGGGTTGTACATTTCTGATGTAATAATAGAACAGTTATAGTACGGGATTTGGAGAAGGGGGGTCTTTCTGATGAAAATAAAGAACAAGTTTAGTGACAGGTTTTGGGAGGGGTCTGGATACATTTCTGTTTAAATAATAGAAAAGTTATGTGACAGGTTCGGGAAAAGGGTCTGGTAATTTCTAGATGAAATAAAAAAAGTTTTAGTGCCCGGGGATTCTGGAAAGGGTTGGTAATTTCTAGATGTAATAATATAACAAGTTATAGTGAGGGGGATTTGGAAAAGGGGTTTTGGATAATTTTTTGTGTAAAAATATAACAAGTTTAGTGCCGGGATTCGGGAAAAGGGGTTGGATACATTCTGATGTAATAATATAAAAATTATAGGCCCAGGTTCGGGGGAAGGGTCGGGATACATTTCAGATGTAAAATAAAAAGTTATAGGCCCGGGATTCTGGAAAAGGGGCTGGATACATTTCTAGATGTAATAATACAACAAGTTATGTGACCAGGATTTGGGAAGGTTGGATACATTTTAGTGAATATAGAAAAAGTTTAGTGCCCCAGGTTTTGGGAAAAGGGGTCTGGATACTTTCTAGATGTAATAAAAAGAACAAGTTATAGTGACCGGGATTCTGGAGAAGGTCTGGATAATTTCTAATGTAATAATATAACAATTTATGTGACCGGGATTCTGGAAAGGGTCTAAAATACTTTTAATGTAAAATAGAAAAAGTATAGTCCCCGGGATTTGGAGAGGGTTGGAACATTTCTAGATGTAATAATATAACAAGTTATAGTGACCAGATTCTGGAAAAGGGGTCTGGATACTTTCCCTGATGAAATAATAGAACAAGTTATAGTACCGGATTCGGAAAGGGTCTGGATAATTTCAGATGTAATAAAAAAAACAAGTTTAGTGCCGGGATTTGGAAAAAGGGTTTGGGATACATTTTAGATGAAATAATAAAAAAGTTAAGTGCCCGGGGGATTTGGAGAAGGTTGGTACATTTTAGATTTTAAAAAATATAACAAGTTATTGCCCGGGATTCTGGGGGGGTTGGGTACTTTCTAGATGAAATAATTAAAAAAGTTATGTGCCGGGGATTCTGGAAAAGGGGGCGCTGACCCGGGGTTTTATTCGATTGGGAGTTGAAAGGGAATTTTTCCCCTAAAATATAGACAATTGGTTTCCCCTCATGGGGGGTTTTTGCTTTTGGATCAACCTATAGCACATAGTGGCGCTGTCTGTTTTTGGGCCCTTTAAACTATGTAACTGTGGGTAACTTTATTGGCCGTGTTACACGGCTTTTCCGGGTTTGTAGCCGTATTTAGCGCACAAATCCCCCGTGAAAAGGGGCGGGGGGGGGGGCGGGGCGGAGCGCGGGGGGGGGGCCCCCCCCCGGCCCCCCAACAATGCATTGTTTAGGGGCGTCCGCCCGGGAAATAATGTGCATGTCACTTTCTCCCCCCGGGGATTTTCCGGCGGGGGGAGCGCGGAATCACTGTTCTCTATGAGGCAGTGGATTACCCTAATGATCCCACGGTTGGGGCCGTATGAGGCAAATCCGGGCGGAATACGGGCCAAACCGTCGGCAATAAGCCGTGTAAAAGGGGCCTTAACTTTAGTTTGGTTTTCAGTGAGTTTTTTGGCCAATGCTGTGTAGACCTGGCCTAAGGCTTTCTCTGTTGCCCATAGTAATGTAGCTCTGGAAAAATGAAAGCAGAGCTCTGATTGGTTGTATTTGGGGTCTTATGTTAGGGTAGTTCACACTGGTACAGACGGCCCGCAATTAGCGGGTGATTTTGGAGTTGCGTGATAACGCTGCTCCCCCCCGGGGGGGGGGGGGGGGGGGGGGCGGCAGCGTGCCAGCCCCATAGACATTGCTCGCGGCACGTATTCGCCGCAAGTAATTGACATGTCAATTTTCCCCCCCCAAACCAAAACGATCGTATTGTATGAGTGGGGAGAGGGGGTAACCAATTTTTTCTATGGAACTGTGGATTAAAGTAAATTTTTTTCACCATTCGCCCGTATTACGGCCAAAAACACGGCGAAATGCGCGCCCAAAATTTCCCTGTAAACATGCCTTAGGGCATGTCCCCACGGTATAAGCGCCTGTGTTGCGCATGCATGGCCTGGGGTTTTTTGAAATAGCTGGTAGGCTTTCTAAAACGCCTGCGGCCCCCCCCATTACTTTTACTTTCTTCGTCGGGAAGAAATGACAAGTCACTTCTTTCTCTCGGTGCGCAAAACGCGTCAGAGAAAATAGCAGATAATCTAGCGCTCAATGAGATCTTGAATTA
>JAODAL010026384.1:0-56876 GCA_025379985.1 Phyllomedusa bahiana | reverse complement strand
GAGAATACCTTAACAGAACCAAGTGAACCCTGGTAAATCCGGTCTTCAATGTCCAGGAGGAGCTCACACAGTCTGAGTTCTAGCTGCTTTTCGGCAGAAGTCCCCGACGTTCCTTGAACTTTAAATGGTCGCCCTCTACCTGGTTTATTATCTGTTGCCGGTGGGCTGTCTGAGAATAAAAATTGTTCCCAAAGCAATTATATTACGCGCAAAATTTTGCACAAAGCTATTCGTTCTTGTTACTGACAGTAAAACCATGGCCCAAAGGGGATTTTCCCCTTTTCATGATTAAAAAAGGTAAAAAAAAGACATTACCAAAAACTTTGCTTTTGATTTTGTTCATTTAAAAGATAAAGCAGGTTATCTATCCTGCTTGTTTACAGATGCTTTTCTAAGTTACTGACCATTTCACCCTTTAGCTAATGAACGGGGCCCCAAAACGTTTTGGGGGAGACTTTAAAAGCTGCAAGGGATAATTTACCTCTGTATATAAATACTCAAGTAACAGTGTGACTGCAGAAGAATTACAGTGGCCGTCCTGGCAGCTTCCTCTCACGAGAAATACATCTTTGATAACTCACAATTATAGCCAGACAAGCTTCTTGAAAAGGTGTCATTTTTTCCTTACAACCCCTTCATCCTCTAATAGACACCGCTATAAATAGGAGCTAGCAGAGCTGAAATGTCAATCATTGCTATAGAACCACCCACAGCCTGCACAGGACATAGGGGGGGAGGGGAGGTGTGGACACTCTGTGAGAATAGCCAGATGGGAGAACCCCTAAAAGTATTCCTGACCTGGTTGGTTACCCCCTCTTACTGACCAGGCACTTTCTATTCTGTAGCACATGCAGGTTTGAATGATATAATGCTTTCTTGCACTGTTGTTCTATTTTTTTCACCTTTTCTCCGTGGAACATAAGGCTTTATTTTTATGTAGTTTTTATATTCGTTCAGGAAAAATAGTAAAAAAAAAAAAAAAAATTTAAAAAAAAAAGATGTATAATTGTGTCACTTTTCTGTCACATTTTTAATATATAAAGTTTTTGGGTTTTTTTAGGGGTAAATGTTGCATTTTTTGGGGTTTAGGGGTTTGGGGTCTTTTGGGGGAAGGGATGGGGTGTTATTTAATCCCTTTTTTTACTATTGGCCCCCCATAAAAAGACCACTGGGGAGGCATTTTTTATGCAAGTTTATTTTTTCCTTCTGATCTCCCCTGTAACTGGGGCCAATATATTCGCCCCAGTTACAGCGGAATTACAGGGGAAAACAACCACAGCCGTTAAAAGCCCCACAGATCTAAAAACTACTGAAACCCCAGCAGTCATATGACCGCCGGGAAGCAGAAAGTCAGAAGGCTTCCTGCGAATCTGTAATACGTGATCGAAAGGTATGAACTCCTGCTTCTCGGGAAAGCCAGTGATTGCTGAGACCTTTCCTCCCACTTGGTGGTGCACAATTAGGCTATGTTCAACGGCTTATTTCAGAACGTATTTACATCGGATTGCCGATGAAATCTTTCTAAAATCATTTGAAAATCAGTTGCAAATAAGTGTCACAATTTGTGGCCTATTTGTAAACTGATTCCCGGGATTACCAAACTCCTTTCATTGAGGTGGTGAATCCGTCCGTAAAAAATTTGACATGCACATTGTTTTTTCGTCCGGATTTCCCTCGTAAAAATCCGCGGCGGGCAATCGGCACGGAAACGCGTGCTAAAACCGCGGCCTTATTTTCTATTGAAATAAATGAAAATGGGCGTTTTACTTTTTTTGACTGAAATAAGCCGTGTGAACGAGGCCTTAGTGCGCAGCCTCGCTCTCTGCACAGGTGTTCTGAAAGATCACAGCCACCACCTGGACGTTTAGGCCTCGTTCACACGGCTTATTTCGGAACGGATTTGCCACCGTATTTACATGTAAACCCGTTCCGAAATCATTTTGAAAAAAGTGGCAGGCCATTTTTTGGTTTTTTAAGGGGAAATATGTGTCGTCGTTCGACCCTATTTCCGTGCCGTTTGCCGCCGGGATTTGCGGCCAAAAAAAAATTTAGGCCAGTTCACAGGCTTAAAAATGGCTGTATTTCGGTCCGAAATTTACGCCCCGAAGTGCGCAATTACGGCTGAAAAACGGCCATTCATTACGTAACCCATTTTCTCAAAAGGGAACTATGGATTACGTTCCCTTTCCCTCTTTTCACCCCCTGGGTATTTTGCACCGCTAGCAGGGTTGTCTAGGGGCCCGGCAAAGGGTGCCACCCCCCCTCCGCGGCTAATTGAGGGGAAAATTGCCCCGCATTAAGCCGTGTGAACCTACCCTCCCTGCCCAATTTTGAGGGGGATTTGGACCCATATAATGAATGGGGATTGTAAACCCGTGGGGGAAATACGTGCCACCCCTTTAGTAAACACTTATTTCAAATGATGCAAACGGTTTACGATGGGGAAACGCGTAAATACTTTGAATTAACCGTTTGAAAATGCCTTTTAGTCTATGGGCGGCGGAAAATATTATGCATAATAAAGTTTGCAAGTCCATTCAGGGGAGGGCCACTTTAAGAGACTACTTAAAGCTTCTAAAATTAAACAAGGAAAAGGTTTTTAAAACATGTTGGGGAAGATTTGTGGTTAAAACTTTGACCCTGGTAACGCACACCATAACGTCCCATAACTTTTTGCTGTGCAGTGCGGAAAAAATGTGACCCGTCACTTTCTCCACGATTTGCCTGCACAGACACCTCAATGGCAGTCAGGACTTACGGAAATAATCTAAGATTTACTTGTTTTTAAATCCTATTCTTTCTTTCTATCAAAATAAAATTAATTTCAAAGGCAGAGTATGCATTTAGAATCAAATAAGTCAAGACAGTGGTCGATTTTTTCAGCTTTGTTGCTTTTAAAATTGTTACTAGAATAAAAGTGAAGTTTTATGGATTTTTACATAGGGAATCCTTTTACAACATTTTTAGGATTATTTGTTCTTTTTTAGTAATTTGTGCCCTGTCCAATAGGGTTAATGTAAAATTTGGGAAAATTTTTCACGGGGCCCAAATGTTTCCACCTGTTACGTAAGGGTAGTTCACTGGGGGTAATGCGGGGGTACAGTAGGCCGCTAGCCGGGGTTTGGGGGTTTTTTTTTTCGGGGGATCACCCGCCGGCCCCATAAATGCATACTTCGGGCGTAACACCCCAATAATTGCATGCCTTTATTCCCCGCGGGATACAAAACTATTTTATTTTTGTGCGGGGGAGAGGGGGGTAATCCTAGTTCTCTGAGAGCTATGGGAACCGTAATTATGGGGCGCATTTCCCCGCTATTTGTGCTACCCCCAAAAAATTAAGCCCTGTGGGAAAATACCCTAAAAGCAGTGAAAAATTATCTGTGGGTCCATGGTTCATAACACTTCTCTGTACAGCGCCACTTTATAATGATCTAGCTCTGTATTTGTTTCATTTGTACAATTGACAAGTGTCACTGTTTTCCGACCCTTTTCCCCCCTGATCAGACATAAGGGGAATGTCACCATGTTTTATCTCTAACAAGTTGATTGTTTACCTTTAAAGGACTTGTTTTCACTTCTTGGGCTTTTTTTTTTCCATACAGATTAAAAAATCCTGCCCTTATGCACTGTCCCTCAGTAGTTTGGGAAACTAAATACCTAAACACTGCTATCAAAACCCCCCCACCACCTCAGTGCGAGCCCCGAAGTGGTGGTTACTCAAACCCGCATGGTGAGAAAAACCCCTTAAAAGATTTTAACCAGGAGCAGCCTTGTACAGGTAATTGGGCGCCCCCCCCAGGACAAAAAGGGCGGTATATCCGACCCCGGTATTTGTGCCGTGCACACGGGAAGGGGGTTGGGGCGGGGTTTTTTTTGCGTGAGCCCCCCCTTCACTTGTTCATATTCCGGCCAAATACCGGACGCAAGAATGAACATGTAGAATGTTTTTCGGGCGGCTGGCACTTTGAAAAACCGCCTGGCGGAAAACCCGTGCAGTGGGGACTGCTGCCCAGGTTTTCCAAAGAGGGCCCCTGAAAAGTTTGCGGCGGTTTTTCAGAGGTTTTCAAAAACCCAAACCGGGGCCGTGGGGACATCCCTAAAAAGGGTTATGTGTAAAAATTCACATATTGAATTCGGGTTACCACAAACCAATACCTGATATATGAAATCGATCTGCCGGGAAATTGCTCAGTCTCTGGCAGATCCTCGTCTTTTCTTGTACCAGAATTTCTTTCAGTGTGCTTTCTCTGTACCCTCGTGTATTTAAGCACTCTATCAGTTCATCCAACTGTTCTATGGTGCTGTAGAAGCTCCAGCGGTTCGGTTTGTCTACAGGTTTAGGAGGCTCCACTTTCACCTCTTCCTCTTTTACAGGCGAGTCATGGCCATTCACCTTAGGATTTTCAGTTTCTCTTTCAGAAATTGGTTGAGGTTGAAGCATGTCCTCAGTTATCCCAGTATAATCTTCCTCCACAAACAGCCCTGGTATCGAAAAGAATGTCCAGAATCGCCTATACCACCGGTCTCTGCCCAGAGGGGTAATGTTGGTGCAGGCAGTGCGGTCTTGCATCTTCTCCAACAATTCCTGCTCTTTCTTCTCCTGCTTTGTCCTCAGTAAATTATGGACTACAGAAGACTCTGTTTTATTTGATCGACCTGTGAGATGTAAGCAAACAAGAAAACATTGGAAAAGTGCTCAGCTTTCATGTGTTTATCCCATTAACACACACACACACACACACACACACACACACACACACACACACACACACACACACAATGTCATTTAGAGTATGATGCAGGCTCAGGAGCTGAACCCGTTCCATACTTTGCACGTGCTTTTACAGTTCCAGGCCTATTAACCATTTAGATACAGCACCTAAGATGCTAAACAGTGGGCAGGGCGAGCCGCCCACCGACACAAGCGCACCTACCCTACGCGGTACTGCTACCATGGCAGCCAGGAGCGTAATGAAAGCCCCACTTGACAGCCATGTGGTGTTTACGTAATAAGAGCACTACTCAGCAGGCATGTTCTAGTTCTTTAGGAAGACTACAAATTCCAGTTAAAAACACACCACCACTGCAATAGATATTAAAAATAAGAAAAAGGCGTGCCAGCTTCCAATAAAACGTCCATTTACTATAAATCCACAAAAACAGGACATGAAACACAGGGTGCATTACCTGCTGACGGCTCACTTTTTCTTTTTTTGAGTACTTCACGGTGGTCTTAATCAACCCTATATATCAGAGCTCAGCTCCTCTCCTCGATCATATAACCCTATGTATCACAGAGCTCAGCTTCTCTCCTCTATCATATAACCCTATATATCACAGAGCTCAGCTTCTCTCCTCTATCATATAACCCTATATATCACAGAGCTCAGCTGCTCTCCATCTACCACATCCTGCACGCAGATAGGGCAGCACAAACAACCTGACAGGTTCCTTTTAAGTTGTAGATTGTTATTGGTACAAGTTACTAGGAACTTCACAAATGTGAACATAAAAAAGGGAAATCAGGCATTTAGTACACCAATTTAGATTTTTATTGCTCCTAATAAACAGTGTTCAAATAAGTAAATGATGTGTGTACAGATGTATTTATCATGGACCCATAAGAAAGAATGGATATTAATACTGAACGTTTACGCTGCATAGAAATCAGCTTCTTATATAAAGTATCTGAATCCATTTACCTCTTCTTTTCTTGCCTCCAGGTGTCAGCCCTCCATCTTCAGGGGCCAGGTCCTGTTCTCCACGATCAGCATCTTTATTCTCAGAGCTTGTGTCCAGATCACCTTGTTCTTCGTTCCTGTGTTTCAAATGAAAGGACTGGATGTGTTATGCACTACATGTAAAATATTAACTATAGCATTAGGTGGAACTTCACTACAAACCAAATGTATTCATTGCATTTTGTTGTAAAGTTTATAATATAAAATAAAATAGAATAAACTAAAACCAAAAGATTTTAAAAAGTGTCGGTCTGGGTTCACATGACTACGCTATTGTGTCCTGTAATATAAGTGTATGCGCCGGGAAACCGAGCCAAACATAGCCCAAGCGGAGCTACTCATTTAAGTTTCTTGTACAAAGCTGTGAGATTTTTTTTTTTTTTTTTTAAACGCTACAAGGCCCCTCTGCAAACACAACATTAATTCACTTCAAGTGTTAGTAAACCAAAGATTAAACTAAAATAGATTAGTATTCTATTATATACTGTATAATAAATGTCTTGTAATCAAGTCTACTTACTAAGTTCTTATATAATCTAGGCTTTAATATCTGTGCTGCTTACCCTGCACTTTTAGTTAAATCATTATTCCCATTTTCTGTTAGTTTGTCTTCCTTCTCCTTCATCTTCAGCTCTTGCTCCTTCAGCTTTTCCTCTTTCCGCTTCCGAATTCTAAAATACATTTTTTACATTGGTTTAGACTTCTGACTGATATGTTTATAAAAAAAAATAAATAAAAAAATCACTTTTTAAGTATTGAAATGATCACTTATGCAAAAAATGAGTATTTGTCTTGAAAAAGTTCGCTCAGCACAGCAGTCGGGGTATATGGTTAACGTCTAAAACAAAAAAAAGTTTAAATCCGCAAAACGTTAAAAGAACATCATGAACAAATGGCAAAGCAGGAGAGACGCGTCCACTTCAGAGTTTCGTACCAGAGCACTAGTATGTGCTCCTAATCATAGCAAGGATTTGTACCTTGACGACACCACATCCCGGACCCACGTGTCCTCTACATGGACCAGCCGGGTTTCCTTCAAGTATATGAGACAACCTCCCATCCAAATTGGAGACTCGACTGGAGAAAGACCTTCACGTAGAAGTAGTTTTGGAAGAAGAGGCTTTAGTCACCCTAGGACACACTTGCCAGGATACGTTAGGTTTAAAAAAAAAAAAAACAGTCCGAGACGATTTCTTCCTGCTGTCGGGGAAGAAAACTCACGATAGAAATGAATCATACTGGGACTCTCAGAGGGCTTCTCTGGCCCTTTCGTGCCAAGGTGCACCTGTGATTGGGCCACGGGGACCAACGTCAGGATTCTGAGAGGGGCCAGCTAATGTACAGAGCTGAGCTGTAGGGCGCTCTATAGTAGTTATGCCGGCCTTTCCCAGGAAAGGTTTCCGATAGTCTTAAAGCAGAGACCTGGTTAATCTAGGGATGACAGGCTCTTACCAATGGTGGTCAGGACCAGGGCTGTGGAGTCGGCAAGCCGAAGCCCCGACTCAGACTCCTCAATTTCCCAAACCTCTGACTCCTGACTCCCTCATACACGGCGCTTGTTTAAGTGATAACGTTACTGTAGTAAAATGGTAACATCAGGTTTTTTTCTCACCTTATGATACAATAATCAAGCTATTTAGGTAGAACAGACACTGACAAGCAAAAGGGTAACAATGTTTTGATCTCTTGAACACTTGTGGGTAGAGAAAAAGCTGTATTTGTATCCAAGTCCAGTCTGCACCAACATTGGGAATGTGTAGAAGAGACCTGGGATCAGATTTTGGTCAAGATGTGCTTGAATCCGATTCAGAGCCCAGAAGGATTCAGGCAGAGCTGAAAACCAAAAGGTGGATTTCCCAAATACTAACAAAACAATAAAAATTAACACTTTGATTTTTAGGAGCCAAACTGTAACTAAGCAGATGCTGACTCCTTGCAAGTCAAATGTATGTATAAGATAGGTAAGATGACTGTATATAAAATTACAGTAGCCTCATGTACAAAGCTGTAGTGGATGGTGAGATATGGAGCCTGAAAGTCACAAGTTCGACCATTGTTACCCTTTTGCTTGTCAGTGTAAAATATATTTATTGGACATGACTTTAGGACACAAAAAAATTGTAAATATGCAAAACACTGCAGGAACATTTGTGGATTCTCTGAATTTGTTCTGAGAAATAGTATTGCCTCCATCAGATCCTGCATACATGACCTCACATCTGATCTCATTATTTCCAGGCTAGAGAACGGCCTCTCTACACTAACTTGGGTTGGGGCAAAGCGGTGACCACAGGGGCAACATCTCTAACAATGTCAGGGTATAAAGGAATTGCCTCAGCCACAGTCCGTTTTGATAAATGGTTGAACTCTTCTACTTCTTTGAAAACAGGTGAAAAATTTTGCTGAAATCTGTTTGCCCTGGGAGCAGAATCGCGTCCCCCGCGGCAGCGCGGTGCCTGCTCCAGGTCATCAATTACACTCCTCATGTGATGAGGCTGAAGATATGGGAGCAGTAGCACTGGTCGGACCCAATTCCTCTTGCTCTTTGCACTGCATCGAAATAACTGGACCAACTTATTATATATTTTGGGAGTCAGAGTCGGTCCCTTTTATAACGATTCCGACTCCTGCAAAATAGCCACCGGCTCCACGACTCCGACTCCACAGCCCTGGTCAGGACACGGAAAGGCTATATGGGGGGCTTGAGTGTCGTAGGCGGTCTGGGAGCAAGGTACTAGTAGGCTGGACTGTTCACAAGGAAACAGTTTATGACACTGGGAACAGGTGAAGTGCCATGTTGAAAAACCAGCGTCGGAAAATGGATTGTCTTTCTAGAAGGCTAAAGAAAGGCCAGAACATGAATAGTGAGACTGCAAGGGCAATAAAAGGGGCAGACAGCAGCAATACAGAACACAGATGCCGCCTGCAGCAACAACTGGTTGAGATGAGGTCAGAGGAAAAGGAAACTACAGGCCAGGGTGGGGGGGAGAAAAAAAAAAAAAAAAAAAAGAGGTGGAAGCTCTGCAGCATACATAGGCTAGGGCAAGCAAGTGGGAATGTACTAGGAAGAATAACCTACAGGAGAAGGGAAAGGGAACCCCCACAAAAAGAAGAAAAAATACCCAGAGCAAAAGAGAGAGGAGAAAAAGATAAAGAAGGAAATACCTATCCAACGTCAGCATGTGTGCCAAGTATGAGCGAGACCACCCCTTTGGTAACCTTACAAAGAAGTGGTTACCAAAATCCAATCCATGGCAGCAAAACAGAGAGGTGAGAGACCACAGAGAAAACAGTGCAGACAGAGTGTGTTTCCTAACACTTTTAGGCTATGTTCACACGATGTACTGCGGAGTGTACAGTACATAGTGTCTTTTGGGAGCTCGCACAAATACACGCTTCCCCCCCGCAGCGCGGAGGGGCTGGCAGCACGCTGGCCCCATTGACATTAATTGCTCGCGCCACGTATTTTCGGCGCGAATAATTGACATGTCACTTATCTCGCCGGGCGCACAATATGATCGTATTGTACGAGCGAGAAGAGGAGGCGTAATCCATTGTTCTCTATGAGAACTATGGATTACCGTAATTTCGGCGCGCATCTCGCTCGTATTAGAGCACAAATACGCAGCGAAATTACGCCGTGTGAACATACCCTTAGAGGGATATGAAAAAAGCAGTGCGCCACGATCCCTCCTCCCCCAACTGTTGAGAAAAGCTCAGCACCACCTAGGAATGAAAGAAATTATACAAACGACGCCTCTATACTGTGAATATGTACACTGCAGTTTTTTGTAGCAATAGCACGGCAAGTCTTTCAGTGTAGCCAATACAGTCTTATTTATACAAACCTAGCAGCAGCTTCTTCCCTTTCCTTCCGGTTTTGTTCAGCTTTCAGTTCTCTAAACTCTTGCTTTGCCTGGCGCAGCTCTTCAAGGCAATCCTCAATGTAATCTCTAGTGGAAACTAATGTCAGCAACTTCCCACACAAGGCATGAAGAATTTTTAACTTTTCATCTGAAAGCACAAAAGTATAAAACCACTGAATATCTTTATTTTCTTAAAACAAAAATATTACTTATCAGTACAAAAGTATTTCTCACCTGGTAACAAGGTGTACACCGATGTACTAGAAAGTTTCTTCAAGATTGCAGGATGATTTATACGAAGCTCCAAACAGGAATCATCTGATGCAATAAAGCCGCCCTGTTTTTGGTACCGATATTTAGCATTGGCAGAGTTTGACTCGGCGCCAGAAGCCAAAATATGGAGACGGAGTATCTCTGAAAGAGTGCAACTATCCAAGTCCAGCTCTTTTAGACTGCATCCTAAAAAATGAAAAGTCAAGTGTGTTTTGAATTTCTAACACATACGTCCATTCACAAATAACTAACAAAATATCTTTCAAAATAAGAAAGTTGCTGTAATTACACACACCAAATGACTATAAAAGACCAAAAAATA
The DNA here is from genome assembly GCA_025379985.1 of Phyllomedusa bahiana. Classification (NCBI taxonomy): domain Eukaryota; kingdom Metazoa; phylum Chordata; class Amphibia; order Anura; family Hylidae; genus Phyllomedusa; species Phyllomedusa bahiana. The sequence goes on along the minus strand of JAODAL010026384.1, from coordinate 46,674 downwards.
AAGAAATAAAAATACTATTTAGGCTTCTCAGCAATAAAGGATGATCTTTGTACTTTCCATAGTTCACATTGTGTAATTTCATGTACTTTTTGAAGCATTATATTGTTCTTCTATACAGTCGAGTCACACTATTATGATCATTTCCTACTCTCCACTTTGGCAATGCATGGTTTATGAAGTCCTGTGTTGTGAGCTGGCTTGGTGGATATATAAGGTGTGAGATTAGCGGTCTGCATACATCCCTTGTTGCAGTCATGTGTAAAAGGGGAGATTTTTCAGAGTTGCAAAAAAGGGACGATTATTGGCTTTTGAGCCAAAGGTGGCGGTATTTCTGAAAATGCTTAGGTTGTGAACGTTTGTGCATTTGCACAGCATGCTCTTTCCTGACAACCGCATCCCAAAATAATAGCTTGTCAAGTCATTGTGAAGAGGAGGGTTCCCTCATAATGGTTATCAACTTAACAGTCTTCGTAAAGTACAACTGACTCAAACTTAAGTATCAAAAGACATCTTCATGAGAAAAATAGCTTGTACATAAAAACTTTTTTTTGCTTTTAGCAGCACAAAAGAAAAAGCTATGTGGCGTCATGAATTTTATGGGTATTCTCGCCCAAAAACATTAATCATCTAGAGAGGAAAATTGATAAGTATTCACTTAGAGTATTAAAGGGGTTGTCTCGCTACAATGATTGGGTTTTAATTAAAAGATCTTTAAAAAACAAGCAGCTTTGCAATATATGTTCATTACAAATGTCCTACTGATTTTGAGTTATCCCTGTTAGTAGGAGTGCATCAGCTTCTCAAATCACTATAGCAGCCGACCTGTTGATTTTTATCTCACTGGCTGTCAGTGCGGGTGACTCATCAGCTTCTGAATACAGGTCGGAGCACAGAGCCCCTCCAGCACAGTATGCTTCTGTAGGGAAGGGAGGGCTCTGGCTTCTGTGTGGATTAACCCTGTGTGTACCTGCTCCCTCCTGCTCTTTACACTGATTGAGGAGAGCAGAGGTGAGGCTGATCTGTGGTCAGTACGATGTGACAGCAGTGAAGTGTGTTACTATAATCATGATGTGTCTGTGGAGCTTTGACTATACGAATAGAACAGATCAGGGGGCATGTGAACGGTTCCTATCCCTCCCTGCTCTGCTGTATTAGTGACACATCGTGATTACACTTCACAGCTGCCCTGTGTCTGTTCTGACAGGGTTTGTTTGTTGTTGCTTGAGATGTCCGTGGAGATTTGTATGTTAAGCAGGGGTTATAGGAACACTTACATCCCCCCTGCTCTGCTATTAGTATACACAGCTTCACAGACCTCTCCACACTCATAGATCAGCCCTCTCCCTGCTGTCTCCTGACTCTGTGCAGCTGATTCAGCAGTGAGCATATGATCTAGGCCGGCACACACAGGGTTAACTCTGGCAGCAAACCCCCTCGCCCTCCCTCTGCTGTATAGAAGTTACTGCAGTCAGAGGAGGAGAGCTGTCTGTGTGCTGAGGGGAGGTGGGAAGGGGGAGAAGAGGCAGACAAGAAGCACGCCCCTGAATTCAAAAATCCTATGCTGCCAGACACATTTAAGTAGGCTGAAAGCCTGTAGTGAGACACCTCCTTTAATGGGAAAAAAAAAAAATCACTTACACTCTGCTAACAACCTTGCACAGGAGCTTCTGTTTGAAACCTTTAAGGTTGGCCTGATAATATAACTACATTCAACCCAGTGGTATGTTCACATGGCATTTGTGAAATACATATTTGGGTACCTAATACATATTTAACAGTGTTCAATTCAGCTTTCATTGATTTCAATGTAAAATACATATTGTCGTTCAGACTATACATAGTTTACACACATTATATTGTGTTTTACGGACACGTACAAAGAAGTGACGTCACTTCTCGAACAGTTTTACGCTTTTAAAAGCCAACAGAAACGGGGTACGTTTTTGCAGTCCAGAAAACGTATTGAAATACGTATCACACTTTGTGGTACGTATTTCGATACATTTTACGTATTGTAAAAACGTGTTCAACATGGTGTGTGCACATACCCTAAGGCTATGTTCACACTATGTACTGCGGCACGTACAGTACGGCTGCAATTACGCCGGGTGATTTGGGAGTCGCGCTGATCGCTGGGGGTGGGGGACTGGCAGCCCGTCGGCCCCATTGACATGCATTTGTCGCGGCGCGTATTCGCCGCAAGTAATTGACATGTAACTTAAAGCGTGTACAATATGATCGTTTTGAACGAGAAGGGAGAGGAGGCGTAATCCATAGTTCTGTATGAGAACTATGGATTACTGTAATTTCGGCGCACATCTCGCTCGTAGTAGAGCGCAAATACACCAGGAAATGCGCGCCGAAATTAGCCCATGTGAACATACGCAAAGGCCATGTTCACATGGCTTAATTGCGGGGTGTAATTACACCCCGCAATTACGCCGTGTGGACGGGGGCGGGAATGGGGGGCCGGAACCTCGCCGGCCCATAGATTATCATTACTAGCGGCGCGTATAGGCTGCTAGAAAATGACGTCACTCATCTCCCCGCGGCGGATTCGCCGAGCGGGGAGAGGAGATGTAATCCATAGTTCTCTATGAGAACTGTGGATTGCTGTAATGACTGGGCCGTATTTCAGCCCGTAATTCGCGCAGTACGCCACGAATTACAGGCTGAAATACGTGCCAAAATAAGCAGTGTGAACATGGCCTAAGAGGAACTCAAGTTATTACACAGTCTAAGTTTCACAACATTACAACGTAAACATACCATGATTTAATTGGGGCCAAGCCGCTGCTAAAGAGGCAACTGCATATAGAGCAGTTTTCGTTGTGTCTGTATCCTCACCCAAAGCTTCCGTTAAGCCTGTAAAATGCAAGACACAGGTCAGTCTAGTGCAGCACTTTTATTCCAACAATGTTAAAGCAGACCGATATTAGAGACCATGTTATATAAAAGATGAGAAAAAAAATCTCCAATAGCGTAAAAATTAAAGCAAAATTAAAGCAACACTTAGTCGCCCCATTTTACTCATAAAAACATGGGATACCTTTACCTTTTGCTTCAGTGTCTGTTATTTGGTCATTAGCCACATCCTCCTCCTCCTCTGCTAAAGCCTGAAAAATGCCACTCAGGAAAAAGAAGAGCAGCTCACAAAGTGGCCCCTCCGGATTACTTCCAACCAAAGCCTCCTCCAGCATTTCTAGTAAGAAAAACACAAAACAACAGCTCCATGTTATTCAGATGTGACCAAGTATTATGAAAAAAGGTCAGGCGTGGACAACCCGGAACCCTTCTGCTTAAGTCCCCATGATTAAAGGGGTTTTGCCACGAAGTGAGTTCCTTTCCTCTTATCTGCTCAGGAGAGAATATAAACAAAGCATGCTGAGTCATGAACGGCTGCAGGGGTGAGAGCGAGGAAGGAGGGAGCGTCTGCAATGTTTGCTCAAATAATTACATTACAACCAGTGGATTCTCAATACAGCAGACAACCTCATACACTGCACTTTCTGCCCAGCCCCTTGCAAGCTCCTTCATGTTCCCGGTCATCAGATAAGAAGTGCAAACAGGCAAGAGCGGCCAGATCAGCTCCGGTCAGTGTCCTGGTCGTGTCTAATGTAAACTTTCAGGAAACTAAGGGGGACTGCGCAATGCTGTAGCTCTCTCAGGCTTCACTTTTTGTAATCACATATATTTAGAAAAGTGATTTAATACCCATTTTGGAGGATCCCACGTCAACATTACATTGTGGCAAAACCCCTTTAAGTTATAGGTGGGGTTATACAACAATGTTTAATGGCTCCCAGGAAAATACAGCATTAAAAAGCAAGACCACTAAATGGCTACCAATTTTGTTCTATAGACACCTGTGGTTCTCGAAAGTTGCTGGACAACAGCTTGTCTTCAACTAACAGAGAGGAATTCTAATTTCGGATACCACTCCTCACAAGTGCAATATGCTCCACCACAGCTTATACTACAAGGTTGTCCACTATAAGCCCTTAACAAAAAGGAAGCTCCTAATCAGAGCCAGCAGCAGCTTTTGCTCTGGCTGACATGACCTTATCTAATCAATGACACTGGAGAGCTCCGTTTTCTTCCCATGAGCCTTTTGAAATACCCAGTGGAGTGTAAGAGGCGATATATCCTCACACACCAACATGGTGCTTCTTCTCCCTAAGGAGATACATAACCCCTTCTGAACCACACTCAGCACCTCTCACCTAGCCAGCTAGTAAGCTCTGCACTATTAAGGGGCAACACCACCAAAACAGCTGTATGCAGATGAGCTAAACTGGCACAGCTTAAACCCTTTTCACGGCTCAGCGAGTCACGTGAATTGAGGATTGGTACATCCAACCGACGGTGCTGGAGAACTCTGCTCTCTTCCCTTAAGCCTTTTGAAATATTCAAATACTCAGTGGAGAGTAAGAGACGATAAATCTACACACACTGACAAGGTGCCTCTCCCCAATGAGATACATTACCCCTTATCCGTGGAATATATAGTTTACCATGTAAAGGCGTTGTCTCACTACATCGATTCATCTCACCTCAGTCCTGTTTTCATTTTGAATTCAGGGGTGTGTTTACTGGCTTCTACTAGGCTGCAGCCTATCAGGAGAGATCAAACAGGTCTGTAGCTATAGCGACCTGAGGAGCTGATGCAGCCCATACAAGAGGGGATATCTAGGAATAGGTAGGGCACTGGTAATGGACATATATTACAAAGTGACTTGTTTTTGCAAGTTCTTTAACATAAAAGCAATCCTTGTAGTGAGACAACCCCTTTAAGTTGTCAGCATTCAACATTATATTTCTTCTGCAATAGCCACAGCAGAGAAAAATATACGTTAGGTGCTTTTGTCCCAACTGATTATCTGAGGTTCTTGAAGCTGGAAACAGAACAACTGGCTTTGGACAGAAAATACCGTGACGTTTCAGCGCAGTCACAGAGTAGCCACGACGCGACCCAAAAAAATTGGGGAGCACCGCACACTAGTGATCTGTAGTTAGCGTAATAACTGCAGGACAGGGTGGCCATTAACAAGTAGTGAACATTGATGAACACCGATTGTTAATGGCCACGTGGTTTTGCGGGTGTCCATCTGCATAGCAATGTGACCGCTGGTTAAGCCAATTAAAAAAAAATGTATAAAAATCACTGGTGCAAAGTACAACAGCGGTTCACAGCCTCAGCATGACAGCTCTAATTGCCAACCCACTCTAAATTATAAAAGTGGTGTCTGATATTATTATTATTTATTTCAGAGCACCCTCAGTTCCAGAGCGCTGTACAATCGGGTTGCATACATAACATAGGTCAAATAAGTACAAGGGAGACAACTTAATAAATAAATACTGGTACAGGAGGAGAGAGGTCCCTGCCCGTGAAGGCTTACAGTCTACAAGGAAGGTTGGGAGAGACAGAAGGTGAGGGGCAGACATGTTTATGGGGTGGCGTAGCACCGATGGGTTTACTGTTGGGTATAGGCAATTGTGAAGAGATGGGTTTTCAGGTTGCTTTTGAAGCTGGTGAGAGTGGGGGAGAGTCTGATGTGTTGGGGCAGTGAGTTCCAGAGTGTGGGTGAAGCACAGGAGAAGTCTTGGAGACGGTTGTGTGAGGAGCTGATAAGGGGAGAGCAGAGGAGAAGGTCCTGTGAGGAGCGGAGATTGCAAGAGGGGAGGTATCTGGAGATTAAGGCAGAGATGTCTGAAGGACAGAGGCTATGGAGGGCCTTGTAGGTGAAGGTTGCTAACTTGAACTGGATTCGCTGAGCAATGGGAAGCCAGAGAAGGGATTGGCAGAGGGGAGAGGCAGAGGAGTAGCGGGGAGAGAGGTGAATCAGACGGGCGGAAGAGTTAAGGATGGATTGGAGGGGAGCGAGGGTGCTAGATGGGAAGCAGAAAACCCTTAAAACATCCACTTCTTTTTGATTTTTTACAGCAATAAGATTACATTAGATGTTAACACAGATTTCTGCAACTGAAAATCAGCTTCACTCATGTTAAAAGGATGTTTTTTGCAGCAGGCGCATGGATTGCTGCAAGTCTGATTTAGGTGAATGAGAATCACAGAGCCTCTGATCATACCTTTAGTTTAAAAAAAAAAAAAAAATGGTATGATTAAGACACCATATAAAAAATATTAAAAGGTATTACAATGTTTGTATAATGTGTGTAAAAGTACTTGGAGAGGAGTTTGAATAGTAAAAGAACGAGCAATTCAAAGTGATCGTTAGAAATTGATGAGTCCTGGGACTACACCTTAAAGAGATCTAGAAACCACCTACCAAATGTCATTCCTTCTGGAAACTCATCCTTAAGGTCAAACAAATCACCAAAGGCATGAAGGAATTCTAAAACCATAACAGCATCCCCAAAACAGTCAGGGGGAAGTCTTGTTTTCACTGGAATAGGCGTCGGAAGATCCTAAGAAGAGGGAAAAATGGTGTAAGTAAATATCTCACTCTCAATGCCCATATAAAAGCAAAAAACAAAGAGGGGGGGCTCTATGGTGAAAAGTACATTGAAATATATATATAACCGTGTTTTATGATTGGTTTACTATTCAACCAATTGTAGTTTGTTCTCTCTTTTAAATATGTGTCCTGTTTCCCGGTTTTATTGTAACACTTTTTATCTGAGGAACGCCGGTAGGGCGTGAAATGCGTCATAAGTGTGTTGTTTTATGTAAAGGTTAACACTCCTTTATTCATTTTAATGTATTCCATTAGCCTTTATTATACACCATCCTCAGCCTCCACGATAGGTTTTTCTTCCTGGAATCGAGCACCGGATCTGCTTTTTCGGTTTATCTTCACTCTCTATGCCCACACATACCAACTCATGCAGTATATGAAGTAATAAGCTAGTTTTAGAGCCAAAGGAAAGAGGCTATAAGTATAGGAGCTATGGAGATTATCTAAACCCAACCCCCTCTCTGATTTAATAATTGTTCCCGGGACTGGTTTCTGAGCAGAATAGGGAGTTTATTACCAGTAATAATGTGTAATTATTTATTTATTTAGTTTCAAGGAAGAAAGTTTCTAGGAATTTATTTTTAACTTTGTTATGTTGTTCTGGCTCCATTAGGAACCAATTTCCCCTTCCCTACAAAACTAGGGAGCTTCTGAATATCCCAGACTTGCACTGTCCCCCGATACAGTAAAACACATTTTTATAATCAAGCAGGCAAAACCCCTTTGATAAGTCTTGCGCTTAATTGTTGGTATGCATTCCTGATTTGTCACTGTAGTTTTTATGCAATCAGACCCCCAGGATTCCTGCCCTAGAGATCAATGATAAAGTTTTGCAAGGTGCCTATGATTGAATGCTTTTTTCCCCTTATTTCGTTTCAGCAGGTCACCATCCTGGATAGCAGAGTTTTCTGTTGCTTTAGCTCATTGGTTACAACTGATCAGTATGTAAGTACCAATGCATACAATACTTTACATGAACTGATCACACAAATTTGATAATATACGGTTGTACGGTCATAGTCTATATAATGTATTAACATATGTACAAAACCTTACAACCCACACAAACAGTTTCTTCAATGAGCTCATGTTGTACCATTTCTCTTATGCCATGTATGATATATGCACTGGTTACCTGACAAACCTTTGTACATCTCATTTGTGCAATTTTATATTGTGAACTGAATGCTAAAAAGGTCAATAACTAAATTAAAACTTAACCTTTGTTATTAAAGGGTATATTCACATGGCAATTTATGAAGTATAAAATTAACACTTTAAAATCAGCTTCCAAATCTGCTTAAAAACACCACCTGATCAGAGGCGTATTTTGAACTGCATTTTGAAAAATGCTATTGGGTTTTTACTGTATCCACCACCTTCCAAAAGGCTGTAGTTTGGAAGAGATTGAATGAAACCATGGTCAAACATGGGACCTCACCTACACAAAGATTATGGCACCAACAGAAACAGTTGATTGATAAATACTTGAAGCTGGAGTTTATATGATACTTCACCTATTGTCTGACTTCCTGCATGCAATTAGAAACCCTATAGACCAAAGCATTTATATTTAACTGTTCTCGTCTTAGGTTGGGTTCACACTTTGCGATTTCAAAAGTACCTGTGTTTTTTTTAATTAACTCAAGACTGATTAAAATTTTTTCCTAGGTGCTCAAAATGTGAGTAAATCACAAAATACATTCACTTTTAAAAATCTGCATGCTTTTTTTTTTTTAAATTTATTTATTTTTTAAATTTAGTTATTGACCTTTTTAGCATTCAGTTCATAAACAATACAATAAAATTGCACAAATGAGATGTACAAAGGTTTGTCAGGTAACCAGTGCATATGTCATACATGGAATAAGAGAAACGGTACAACATGAGCTCATTGAAAAAATACTTTGTGTGTGTTGTAAGGTTTTGTACATATGTTAATACATTATATAGGTTATGACCGTACAACCGTATATTATCAAATTTGTGTGAACAGTTCATGTAAAGTATTGTATGCATTGGTACTTACACACAGATCAGTATTAACCAATGAGCTAAAGCAACAGAAAACTCTGCTATCCAGGATGGTGACCTGCTGAAACGAAATAAAAAAAGCATTCAATCATAGGCACCTTGCAAAACTTTATCATTGATCTCTATGGCAGGACTCTTGGGGTGGGGGGGTCTGATTGCATAAAAACTACAGTGACAAATCAAGAATGCATACCAACAATTAAGCACAAGACTCAAAGGGGTTTTGCCTGCTGGATTCTAAAAATGTGTTTTACTGTATCGGAGGACAGCGCAAGCCTGGGATATTCAGAAGCTCCCTAGTCTTGTAAGGAAGGGGTAATAGGTTCCTAATTGAGCCAAAACAACAAAGTTAAAAATAAATTCCTAGAAACTTTCTTCCTTTCTTGAAACTAAATAATAATTACACATTTTTTTTTTTAAATGCATCAAAAACGCCCCTTGTGAACCCAGCCTTGGGGTCCCCTCCTTTCTGGGCTGCTGGAATTCTGTGTCGTTCTTTATTTCTTATTAACAAAAGTTAAAAGCTGATCACATAGCAAGAAACCTACTTTTAAGTCATCACACTCGATGTCATCGCGTCGTCGATTCCACAATTTTAAGCGTTCTGCATATTTACGTTTCTCCTCACGGATTTTCTCCCGCTCCTTAAATAAGAATATAGAGTACATTTACATATGTATGAGGAAGCGGATGAAGACGACATAACTACACAACATCAAACATCAGGACACATTCCAAGTCCCAATTACCAATATATAGAAGCAGAATGTACAGAACCCAACTCCCACAGTGGAAGAATAGTATTTATATTTAAGATTCTTCCAACGATCTGTGATGTTTTTGTCCATCTTTCTCCTCCTCAACCTCACTGTGCATTCCATTACCTCCATCATGTTCATAGCCTTGGACGACAATCATAGGGGTGCAGCTTCAAGGACTGCCCTGAATAAGGTCATATCACCTGATCTACTTTGTTTCCAAAACCATGTGACTAACTACAGCCATAGCAGCTGCTATGGGGCCCAGATGTTAAAGAAGCCTACTCAGCTTCAAGATCATTGTACCCTTTTTTGTAGTGACAAGTTAGTGGCTTTATGCGTTCTACCATTACTATATGGATTCTCTCCAGACCATTAAATAATATGCCACAAATAAAATATCTGGGGAGTAAATAGTCCTTTAAATATTGTCACCTATGCTGCTTTTTCATTTTCCTGTCATTAGGTGGTGGGGGCCATCCTGTCTTGTTGTGGGGTCCTATAAATTCCGGTTATGCCTATATTCCACGAAGAGCGGTTTCCTGTCTGTCCAGACTCACATAACCACTGAACTTTCTGTTAACTCCTTAACGACCGCCCATCGTCTTTTGATATCGGCTGGTGCAGGTCGTTCGTCTGCAGCGATGTCTTTTGGCGTCGCTGCAGACATCGGTGTTTGCGGCGCCCGAAGCCGCGCTAAGATCGGGGCTGTACTACGCAGTCCTGTTCCCAGCACAGCTCCTGCAAGCACCGGGAACCAGGGGAAACCTCCGCTCCCCGGTGCTTTAACCATCTGATTGTCGCAGTTCAATCAAAGGGTTTCCCTGCTCTGTTGGGTGATCGGGACACCCGACAGAGCCCAGGAAACAGCTGCAAGTCAGTCCTGGGGACCTAGAGTAGCCCCAGGGCTGTCTGTGTAAGAAACCAGCGATCAGGGAAGACAGAGCTTCCCTGATCACTGCCTATGTCATACTGACACAGATCATAATGTATTAGCATATATGAATATGCTAATACATTACTAAGTGTAAAAATAAAAAAAAGTAACAGTTCTTCCTTCATGGGATTCAAAAAGTAAAAACCATAAAAAGTGTAAAAAAAATAAAAGAAAAAAAATATTTAATAAAAAATAATTGTGCATACATCACACACAAAAAAAAAACCAAAACACTACATATAATCCACAATCGTATAAGAAAACCTGTTCACACGGCTTCATACGCGCAACCGTCCGTATTACGTATCCATGTCTTATAGAGAAGTATCCACGCTCCTCCTCCATCCCGGGAAAGTGACATGCACATTAATCTGCTGCGTAAAAGCATTTAATACCCCCCCCCCCCATACAATTGTGAGCTCAATACTCACAAATCCGTCGGGATAAGCCGTGTAACCGTTAACTAAGTTTAAGTGTGAAGTGAATGTTTAAAAAAAACAAAAAAAATTCTGCAATTATGTATAAGTGAACTTAAACTATTCCCCCATAAAGTACAACTCGTCTCGAATAAAACGAGGCCTCATACAACTGTGTCATTGAAAAAATAAAAAAAGTTACAACTGGTGAAACACAAGGAGGCAAAAACTAAAAAAAATGTTCTGGTCATTAACTACTTTTCAGGCGTTCGGCTTAAAGGGGTTAAACAATGTAGAACTGGACAAAGCCCAAAGAAAATGTAAGATTGCATTACACTAGTTCCTGACTTTGGGAGAGATGCGGTCAGAGTTCTCCTGGTGTTGACTGGTATCAATTTCAACATAATAGAAAGATTCTAATGGATATAACCTGGATGCCATTTTTAAAGACCAAAGAAGCACATAACCAGCACTGCATTACCTTATCTCTTTCGAGTTTCATGATCTGTTTTTCTTCCCTTTTTTTCAGCCGTTCTACTTGAACGGGCGTCTTAGAGTCTTTCTTTTCTATTACTTTATCATGCCCTTCTCTGTTTCTGGATTGCATGCGTTCGGCACGTTCCTTTCTCAGTCTCTCCTTTTCTAGTTCTAAATGTAATAAAATTTGTGTGAAAAGTAATGCAACCCTGCCGCCTCAGCAAAGCCACATACAGAGGCAAACAGAGTCCACACAGCAAAGCTTCTAGAGAACACCACCTCCATAATACAGAATCAGAGATTACAATGTCATTGGCTGGATTCTTCATAAACCGAGACAAACAAAAGCCTATGTAGATAATCATACATTTACCAAGGTACATACAGTGCCTTGCGAAAGTGTTCGGCCCCCCTTGAACTTTTCAACCTTTTGCCACATTTCAGGCTTCAAACAAAGATATAACATGGTGTGTTCCTTGGTCTTCATGATGCTCTCTGCGCTTTAAACAGAACCTGGAGACTATCACAGAGCAGATGCATTTATACGGAGACTTGATTACACACAGGTGGATTATATTTATCATCATCAGTCATTTAGGACAACATTGGATCATTCAGAGATCCGCACTGAACTTCTGGAGTGAGTTTGCTGCGCTGAAAGTAAAGGGGCCGAATAGTATTGCACGCCCCAGTTTTTTATTTTTGACAAAAGTTTAAAATATCCAATAAATTTCGTTCCACTTCACAATCGTGTCCCACTTGTTGTTGATTCTTCACAAAAAAATTTAAATTTTATATCTTTATATTTGAAGCCTGAAATGTGGCAAAAGGTTGAAAAGTTCAAGGGCGCCGAATACTTTCGCAAGGCACTGCATGTCCACATACACTCCTTTGGTTACCATACAAAAGCTTCATTAAACTGAGAGGTTGCATGGAAATGTAAAATCACTACTGTAACATCATGATGAGGAAGAAGTCTACAATGACTGTAGCATGCAGCCTGAACGCATGTTTGTTTCTGTCACTTATTAATGTATTGACATGAAGGAGACCTGTTTTTGGTATTATTTAGGCCTATCAACTGCAAAGTAATTAAGCTGCAAGTAAAAACCATTCGACCAGAATGGTGAACCTGAGGGTAGAATAAGGCCTCGTTCACATGGCTTATTTGGGCGCGGATTCCAGCCGTACTGCGCGCCGTATTTGTGCAGCAATACGTCCCAGTCATTACGGTAATCCACAGTTCTCCTAGAAAACTATGGATTCCGTCTCTCCTCCCCGCTCGGCGAATCCGCCGCGGGGGGAGAAAGTGACATGCACATTATTTACGGCGTGCACGCGCCGTGAATAATGAGTGTCTATGGGGCCGGCAAGCTAAAGGCCCCCCGCCCCTGCCGGCGTAATTGCAGGGCGAAATCCGTCCCGCAATTCACGTCTGCTTTAAGCCGTGTGAACATTGCCTAAGACTTCCGATCAGCAGGAGATTCCCTGAACGCAGGATGCTCACCCATTGCTTTCAATTCTTTCTTGTGTTGCAGGATTCTCTCTCGCTCTCTTGCAGCAACAGCCTGCCTGGTTGCATTTTCCTAAAAGCACAAAAGTAAAGGGAAAAAAAAAGCACATTAAATGCTCAGAATCCAATTTAAAGGGGTGTTCTGACCACTGACTGATGGCACATCACTAGGAGAGGTAGTCAAAGTCTGAAAGGTGCGGGTCCCACCTATGGGACCAGGCCCCCAAAAGTTAAGGAGCAGAATGGAGAGCCGGTCATGTTCGTGTACAGCTCTCCATTCTATTCTATGGGAGTTCTGAGTACAGATGAACATGGTGCTCACCTGTGTTGGAAACTCCCATACAGCAAAATGTAGAGCGGTGCACAAGCGCAGCTGGCTCTCCCTTCTGCTCGGTAGCTCTCAGACTTTGAAGGCATGTTCTAGCCATATACAATTAAAGGGGTTGTCTCACTACAAGGATTGCTTTTTATGTTAAAGATCCTGCAAATCAAGTCACTTTGGATATATGTCCATTAACAGTGTCCTGCCTATTCTGAGATATCCCCTCTTGTATGGGCTACATCAGCTCCTCAGGCCGCTATAGCTACAGACCTGTTTGATCTCTGCTGATAGGCTGCCAGCACTGGTTGCTATTAGCTTACAGGACCTGTTTGATCTCTCCTGATAGGCTGCCAGCACTGGTTGCTATAGCTACAGACCTGTCTGATCTCTCCTGATAGGCTGCCAGCACTGGTTGCTATAGCTACAGACCCGTCTGATCTCTCCTGATAGGCTGCCAGCACTGGTTGCTATAGCTACAGACCTGACTTCTACTGTAGACTAGTAGAAGCCAATAAACACGCCCCTGAATTCAAAATGAAACCAATAAAACAGGACTGAGGTGAGATGAATCAATGTAGTGAGACAACCCCTTTAAATTCTATGGTTGGAATCCCCTTATAATGAGCCCAATTATGTTAAAGTGCCATTTATTCCCAATTATAAACACATTTGCAGAAAAAGTTTATATATAAGAGAAAAAAAAAAACAAGAGAAATGGGCTTATGGAGTAACAGACTGGGAGAGAGGACCCTGCCCACAAGGGCTTACAATCTACAATGAAAGGGGGAAGGAGATGCTCATACAGTAATGTAGTGGCAGCAGGGTCATTGTAGGTTGTAAGATACAGTGGGTGAGGATTCAGGTTGCCTTTGAAGGCGTCGCAGGTGGGGACAACATAGTTTGCTAGGGGTAGAGTGTGCCTAAGTATGGAGGATGCATAGGTTTAATCTTGGACTGTGTGAGGAGCCGACAAACGGAATACAAAAAAGGTGGATGGAAGCAGAGACGTATTTGGAAATTAGGTAAGATATATAAAGGAAGGCAGGTTATAGACAGCCGCATATGACATTAAAGGGGCTCTCTCATTACAATGATTAGCTTTCAACTTGCAGGGACAGGTAATTAACGACTTTTTCTAAATACATTGCTGTATTGATATTGCAACGGTCACGAGAGAAGAGATTTTATCTGCTCTGAGTGCACACATGTCTCTAGGTTACAGTGCATATCTCCCTTCCTGATTAGAGAGAGCAGGGAGTGACGTAACCAGAAAGGACAGAGGAGAGTCTTTATCTCTAACAAGATTAGATTTTTTTTATTGTTTACCTTTGAAAAGCAATTGTTCTTACTCCCGAGAGATCAGCAGTGTTGTTTACTTACAGATTAAATCTCCTGCACTTATGTCTCGGTACTGCTCAGCTAGGAATAGCAGAGCTGATATGCTACTGAACCACCCACAGCCTGACTAGAAAGGGTAAGGCTGAAGCTGCCTGTGACTTTGTGAAGCTGCATGGTCAGAAAACCCCTATAAAAATGTTGAGCTGAATTTGTTGGGCAACTGGTAGCCAGTAAATGGATCCGAGTAATGAAGAGGCAACTACTTTATCACTTACCCTTCTCAGGTGCCTTCTGGCTGCCGCAGCTTTCTTTTCTGCAGATAATACAAATCTTGGAGGCTCATCAGGAAAGTAATGGAAGAAATTTTTTGCTAAAATTTGATACTTTGCAATGCTACTTGCCTAGAAAAAAAAGAAAAAGTGAAAAACATATTGGACAATATTGGAAACCATTCTAAATAAAAATTTCAAGATCGCTATATGTATTATGATCACGGTGCTTTAAACTAAACAATTACAAAAAATAGGTTACCTTGGGCTTCACCATCCCATTTTGTATTTCACAGTGAAGCTTTAAAAAGTGTTTCAGTCTGTCTTGTGAAAACAGAGAAGATTTCCGACTAAAAGCAGGAAAAAAAAACAAAACAAAAATAACAAAAAGACAAATGAGACACTAATGATCTGTTTAAAACAGGAAACATGAAAACACTGCTCAAATTGAATTCTACAAATTTTTACTGGATCATTTCCCACAAGTCTCTAAAGACTCTGCTCATAGGAGTCCAGTAGGTGGTTCCACTTAATGACTGACAGAAAAGCTGTCCATCACTAGCAGCACCGCCTCTTCAACGTATCATACTGGATTCAGCAGAGATTATAAGGAAGAAATACAGGTTTGACTTTTTTTTTTAAACCAAAAACACACAACAAATCTGCTTAGCTCTTTGTGCTGTACAACGCACTGACAGCAGTTCAATCTGCATATTCAAAGTAACAATTTTCTTTAAAGCAGAGGTTCTCAAACTTATTTCAGCCTACTGCTCCATACCCATGATACAAAAAAAAAAAAAAAAAAAAGGTATTCCGCCGGGTGTTTGGGAGTTGCGCTGATCGGCGCGTACTCCCACAATTGGCGCGGGGGGGGGCACGACACTGCCATTACTCACAGCGCGTAAGCACCCTGAATAAGTGACAGTCTCAAAACCGGACCTTTATCCCCCGATGAAGCCAGTTAGCTGGTGAAACATGTTGGGAGGTCAGGCATGACATTTTAATTTGTGATTTCTCACCTCTTTCTATAGTGTCACCCGATGCAGAGGGTCTCACAAGGAAACCTTATATGTTTTATGTCCAACGGATTAGGGATGACTACCCAAGTAGGATGTTTTGGATTCCTTTTTGGAGTAAGCAAATCACTGTCTATGTAGGGTTTCCCTGTTAATAGGTGGTGTTCCACCAGACTTGATAATAGAAAAGGAGTTATTCCTTCACAATTAGAAAGGGACAAATTGAGAGGTTAGAAATCAGGTTTTTAAATAGTGTGTATCGAGGTTAAGTGCTATACATAATAAAAGTTACGTTTTAGTGTTTTATAGACTGAGAACTGATAGAGTTTAAGTTTGCCTATGGCAAAAAAGTAAATATAGTCAGAATAAGTAACGTGTCACTTATCTCCTCGCGTGTACAATATGATCGTATTGTACGAGCAGGGAGAAGAGGCGTAATCCATAGTTCTCATAGAACTATGGATTACCGTAATATCGCTCGTATTAGGCTATGTTCACACGGCTTAACTGCGGGACGTAATTACGCCCCACAATTACGCCGTGTGGCGGGAGAGTGAGCGGGGGGCCGGCACTTCGTATACGCCGCTGGCAATTCACATGTCAATTATCTCCCCGCCCGGCGGCTTCGCCGAGCAGGAAGAGGAGACGTAATCCATAGGTCTCTATGAGAACTGTGGATTACCGTACTGACCAGGACGTTTTCAGCCAGTAATTTGCGCACTTCGGCACATAATTACGGACCGAAATACGGCCCATTTTAAGCCGTATGAACATGGCCTTAGAGCGCAAATAGACGATGTGCAGCTTCTAAAGCCATAGATGTGCCTGCTTCCAGAACACAGAGCATGCCCAATAGCTAATTAGTCATGGAGTCCGTGGACTGTTTAAGAGGCGCCTACTCGGTCAGGGATGACCTGAAAAAACATCATCCCTTTCTCCTTGACGAACATTATTGAAAAGGTAAATGAAGCATCATTTTAAACACTAAATTTTCATACTTATAATATTAACCAAAATATAACGGGCAAAAATTAAATGAGATGGACAAGGCCTTTCAACTCTGTTACGCAACAGATGACTAATTATTATTATTATTTATTTTAAAGCGCCATTGATTCCAGGGCGCTGTACATTCGAGGGGGTTACATACATTACATAAGTCAAACGAGTACAGTGATAAGGGATAATGACAATTGGCACGGCAGAGGGAGAGAGGACCCTACCCGCGAGGGCTTACAATCTACAAGGAGGGGGAAAGAGACAGGAGGTGAGGGGCAGACATGTCTGTGGAGGAAGTAGTGACAAGTTTAGTGAAGGTTATAGGCAAGCCTGAAGAGATGGGTTTTCAGGTTGCTTTTGAAGCTGGTGAAAGTGGAGGAGAGTCTGATGTGTTGGGGCAGTGAGTTCCAGAGTGTGGGTGAAGCACGGGAGAAATCATGGAGACGGTTGTGTGAGGAGCTGATAAGGGGAGAGCAGAGGAGAAGGTCCTGTGAGGAGCGGAGAGTGCGTGGGGGGAGATATTTGGAAATTAGGGCAGAGATGTATGGAGGGGAGAGGTCATGGAGAGCCTTGTAGGTCAGGGTTAGTAGCTTGAAATGAATTCGCTGGGCAATGGGCAGCCAGTGAAGGGATTGGCAGAGGGGAGAGGCAGAAGAGTAGCGAGGAGAGAGGTGGCTAAGACGGGCAGCAGAGTTAAGGATGGATAATGAATGGTTTTTCAGAATTTGCTTCTTCTCGTTTCCACCACACCCTTGTTATTAGAGTATGTTCACACTGCATTTTTGGATGTGTTTGGATCCGTGTTTCGGACCCTAAAATGGACCCAAACACGCATCTAACAATGTGCAGTGTGATTTACATTGCTTTCCATGTAAAACACGCATCGGCGTGCAGATGATACATGTTTTACATGCGTCTTTCTGATCCGTTCAAAGAATTGACTTGTCAATTCTTGATCCAAAAGACGCAGTATACGCCTTATTTAAAATTATAGGGCGAATTTCTGCAGCAGCAAAAACGCATCCAAACACACACCTGCATGTTGGATGCGTTTTACGCTGACTTTTGAATGCGTTTTTCGGATTGAAAACATATCCAAAAACGCTGTGTGAACATCCGTATAGACTCCTCAGTTGCACCCAAGGCAACTACCTCTCCCCCAGAATCCCCAGGGGTGGTCTTGTCTATCTTGCAAACCAAGGATTTAAAGGATGCCTAGTGCAACAGTATTTTGTTTTGCAAAACCAGAGCACATTTTCAATCATCAGGTCAGATTGCTATTTTATGTGATAGACATTCAGTTTCAGACAAACAGCTAAAGCTCTGTGCACATCTAATCAGGTATATAAACCAGCAAAAGCTCATAGCACATATAAGTATTCAAAGGCCCCATTTTACCTGAAGGCCAAAAAAGTATAGATATGTAGTTTTTTCTTCTAAGTAGTGGCATCCCACAAAAACAAATTGTATACTGTGTGATATACTTAAGCATGGACGTTTATCTTTTTATGTCATTTTGTTGTTCTGACATGTATTTTGCATTTTCTTCTTTCAATAAACTTTTTTATTATTGATAAAAAAAAAATTAAAAAAAAGAAGAGCATGGACGTTTATAGGCAATGCTGTTGAGACACTTTGTAAATTGGACTTGTATACTGATGTCAATATTCTACAACAAGAAAATGAGATTTTGTGAATTTAAAACATGCACTGTTCAGTATGTGGATGACATTTTTAAAAATCTCCCCCGCACTGCTGCTACTGTAGTATATAGAATATTTCCTTTAAAAAAATAATCTACATCATATCTGTCCCATGTGCCTGCAGGTGCCCCTTCCTCCACTACAAACAGGTTACAGCAAGTCAGTCAGACAAAATTACACACATTGCTTCAGACAATTCCCTAAAATCATCCAAGAGGACAGTGCAATGTCATGCATGAGGCTCCCAGCAAACACCTGGACTGGGTTACAGGCAGCGTACATACCTGACCTGGCATTGCTTCACAGTAACAGATTCATACATTTCTTTTATAATGGGTTCAACTTTGTATTTTAATAAAGATGCGTCGACGGGTTCTTTCTTCTTCCTGAACGGGAGGAGAAAAAGTAATTATAGTTACATTTAGATGAGGAATATTACATTACCATCTTCAATGATCATGATGAACTTCAAAGAGTACGCCATTGGACTCCTTCGGATCGATTTTATTTCCTCCACCCGGGCTTTCTACATGCAAAATTAAGCGACATGTTTCTTTATAAATTTCTGACTTTTCTGCTGCTGTGAAGCTTAACTCCTTCTCAAAGCTGCAATCTCCAAATTAAAAGGGGAGGGAGGAGGGGTAAAAAAAACCAAAACTGTAAGACCTTGTTCACATCTCGAATTTCTTTCAACTTCATATACAGCAGATTTCTCTGCGGTTATGAACGGTTCATCTCGCTGAATGGGCCTAATCCACATGTGTCAAACTGCCGGCCCTCCAGCTGTTGGGAAACTACAACTCCCATCATGCATTTGTATAATCTATAACAGTGGGCATGATGGGAGTTGTAGTTTCCCAACAGGTGGAGGGCCGGCAGTTTGACACCCCTGGCGGCCCTAATCCACATCTTGTCCCTTTCTTCATTTGGGAATCTCATTCCCACTGGTGTTAAAACCTGCAATTTATAGTATAAACCTCAGAGCAGATTATAATGAACACATAATGAAACATGGATTCCCTGCTGCATGAGCATAATGCCCCAGCATACACAGAACAAATCAGACAGGATTTTCTAATGTAACTGCGCCAGAATTCTGGTACAATTTGCATCAAAAGTGGTGCACATGCTTTGTACCATATTATGTGTTTTAGGCACTTTTTTTGCTCCTCACCCAACAAGGGGTGGGAACTCTGAGATACAAGAGGGGCTTGTGGTGCAACATCATAAGCAGACACAAAGCCAACTAATAGTTGATGGAAAGTTAGGGTATGTTCACAGCGCAATTTAGGCACGCATTTCGCTGCATATTTGCGCTCTAATACGGGCGAGATGCACGCCGACATTACAATAATCCATAGTTCTCCTAGAGAACTATGGATTACGCCTCCTCTCCCCGGGCGTACAATATGATCGTACTGTACGTGCGGGGAGATAATTGACGTCACTTATTCGCTGCGCTTTTACGCCGCAAGTAATGCATGTCTATGGGGCCGGCGGGCTACGGGCCCCCCCGCGCCGCAGGAGTACGAGACACACGATGTACTGCGGCGCGTACTGTACATCGTGTGAACATACCCTTAGACAACATTGTCTAAAGATGCAACTAAGTCACATTTTACACTGTTGACTATTTGACCGTTTCAGCCAAATTGCCCCATGACACAGTAACAAAAAGGTAAAAATACTACCTAAATGAAAAGCCATAAAACTAGCTCAGCAGCTTTCAAACACAACTGGTAGTATCACAGTGACCACCGTTACTAAGCATATCAATATCAGGTTATAATTACTATATTGGCATAACCATCGTTACCAGCTATCGGGAAGATCCATGGGAGACTCATCATCGCTGTCAATGATTATAATTGTGTCACTGTGGATGTTGTGCCCGTTTGTTATTCCGTTTTCCTGTGGTGGAAGTTTAACGTCCAAAACTCTACACTCCAACCTGACACAAAGAAAAATAGTTCAGTAATAAGCAGTCTATGGCAGACAAGCTACAACACGTCATCACTGCTTGAGGACTGTGAACACAGAGGCGGTTAATATTGCACAGAGCTTTCTGCCTCCTTTGTTCTCTACCACGTGGAAACTGAAGAGGAACAAAACAATGGAGGCCTTTACACTGGACAAGAACTGCAAACTTCTTAAAGGCGTTTTGCCACGGAGTAAAATTGACATGGGAAACTAGCAAATGAAATAAACATTTTCACCATTCATTATTATTAAAAATTCTGCACCGTTTTTGTTTTAGCTGCTCCTTTAGCGATCCATTGTTTACAGCTCGTCTCCAGGGGATACGACCAGGGCTGAGAGCTCCTCAGTCCTGGTCGCACATGCTCAGACATCATTTCTCTTCTCAGGCAGCTACTGAGTGTTCAAACCCCAGGTGCTGTCATTCTACTCCTGTCCTCTGTGGTCGTTAGTAATTATTCAAACAGTGCAAATAAAAAAAAAAGAAACCTCAATGAGGTGTGAGCATTGATAAAGAGAAACCCAAAAAGAAAAAAGAAAAAAAAAAAAAAGCACAGGTTTGGTTCCTGCAGGGATTTGAACTTAAGACCCTTGTGCCTGGAGGCAAAAACTTTACCTCTCAGCTACTCACAATGCTTTACATAAACAGACCTTTCTTTGACTAGAGAGAGGAAAGGCCTGGTGATGTCATCCTGCTGGGTCACATGATATGCAGTTCAAACAAATCACACACGCCCCATTCTAAGCACACAGAGCTGAAGAGCTGGATGCAGGAGGTATGAAATGAGATCGTGTCAAAACTCCTTGAAAGAGGTTTTACCACCATAGACAATGATGGCATTTCACTAGGATAAGTCATTTTCTGATAGGTGGGACCTGCACCTATCTCGGGAACAGGCCCCCAAAAGTTACAGCGCAGACTCGAGAGCCGGTTGCGCTCGCACACAGGTCTCCGTTCCGTATTATGGGAGTTCCAAGCAGAGCCGATGTACTAGACACTCCCAAAGGACAGGGTGGCGAGTATCTGCGCAAGCACGACCCGCAGTCTGCTCTGTAACTTTCGGGGGGCCTGTTTCCAATAGAGGTGCGGGTTCCAGAGATGGAATCCTAGCGATATACCATCATTGTCTATGCTGGTAAAACCCCTTTAAGGCCGTGTTCACACGGCTTATTCCCGACGGATTTGTGCGCTCACAAATCCGCCGTGAATAAGGGGCGGGGCCGCCGCTCCACGGCCCCATAGACATTGCATTGTTTACGGCGCGTCCGCGCCATAAATAATGTTCATGTCACTTTCTCCCCCCGCGGCGGATTTGCCGAGCGGCGAGGAGCGACGGAATCCACTGTTCTCTATGAGAGCCGTGGATTACCGTAATGACTCCGACGGATTGGCGCCGTACTGAAGCACAAATCCGGCGCGCAGTACGGCTCCAATCCGCGGAGAAATAAGCCGTGTGAACGAGGCCTAAGAGTCATGTTTTAGATTCATACAGCAATGAAAACAATTGGAAGTAGTTAGAATAAAATTGACCTGAAAGCTATAAGAAAGAGGGACACTACAAAATACACTGCAGATACATGGTCCTGCTGCCAGCCACAACATTATAAAGTGATATAAAGACAGGTACAAGTGATATGACATGTATGAGACTCCTGCATATAGCACACAGCCAATAGGAAGATTAAAGGGGTTTTGCCACAATCTCATCTCATACCTCCTGCATCCAGCTCTTCAGCTCTGTGTGCTCAGAAGGGGGCGTGTGTGATCTGTTTGAATTGCATATCATGTGACCCAGCAGGATGACATCACCAGGCCTTTCCTCTCTCTAGTCAAAGAAAGGTCTGTTTATGTATAGAATTGTGAGTAGCTACACTGTAGCTCAGAGGTAACATTTTTGCTTTACAGCACAAAGGTCCAAGGTTCAAATCCCTGCAGGGACCAAACCTGTGGATTTTTTTTCTCTCTTTATCAATGCACAAACCTGATTGAGGTTTCTTTATTTATTTGCACTGTTTGACTAATGAGTAAGGCGTACAGAGGACGGGAATAGAATGACAGCACCTGGGGTTTGAACACTCAGTAGCTGCCTGAGAGGAGAGGTGATGTCTGCGCATGTGTGACCAGGAGTGAGGAGCTCTCAGCCCTGGTCGTATCCCCTGGAGATGAGCTGTAAACAATGGATCCCTAAGGGAGCAGCTAAAACAAACGGTGCAGAATTTTTAATAATGATGAATGGTGAAAATGTTTGTTACTTAATTTTCAAACTTCCCATGTCAATTTTACTTAGTGGCAAAACCCCTTTAAGACACTATCTGTATGTAAAGAATTTATCTAAGTCATCATTCAGAAACTAAATTATTTGAAATTTTACAGTTCAAAAGATCATTTATTCAGCATTAGGTTTACTACACTTTACCTTTGGTGCTCAATCAATTCAGCACACATAAAACCAACACCTTTCAATGCTCCAAAGCTAAAACTTCAATTCCTGAACCGAAATTCTGGAGACATTGGTTGTATGAATCTCCATAGGCTTTAAAGGAGTTTTCTCACTACAAGGATTAGGTTTTAACATGTAGGGAAAGGTAAGTGAAGACTTACCAAATACATTGCTTTATTGATTTTGCTTTGTTCAGGAGATAAAGAAGATTGTATCTCCTCTTACATGACCACAACTGGTTTTGAGGAAAGTAATTAATAAAGTGCTTTTATGAAGATATATGTGACTTGGATCACTGAATTGAATACTGTTGGCATTGACTGTGTTGCTGATCTCCTTAGAGTACATAAGTTTCTCTGGTTACCAACCACCTTTCCCTGCTCTCCCTTGCCTCTCATTGAATGTCATATCAATCTATCCATGGTGAGTCACCACCTCCAGAGTCTTATCTCCAGCAACAGGCTTTGTTTACTTAACCAATTGAGAAGCTTTTACTCTCTGTAGCCTTGTGTAGTACACTTTAAAAATCTCCTGCAGTCATGTCAATGTAAGAGGAATAGCTAAAAAAGCAGAGCCAATCACTGCTATAGACCCGCTCACAGCCTGATCAGGAAGTGCAAGTCTAAGGGTATGTTCACACGGCATAATTTTGGCGCGCATTTCGCTGCGTATTTACGCTTAATACGCGACGACATGCGCGCCGCAATTACGGTAATCCATAGTTCTCATAGACAGCTATGGATGACGCCTCGTCCCCCCGCACGTACAATACGATCGTTTTGTACTCTGAGAGATAAGCGACATGTCAATTATTCACGGTGATTACGCGCCGCGAGTAATGCATGTCAATGGGGTCAGCTGGCTGCCCCCCTCCCCGTGCTTCAGGAGTACGCGCTGATCAGCGCAACTCCCAAAACACCCAGCGTATTGCGGCGCGTGCTGTACGTGCCGCAATTATGCTGTGTGATAATTGCCTAAAGCTAGCTATAGCACTGTGAAACTGCATGGTGAGAAAACCCCTTTAATAGCATCAGACGCTGCTGTACAGGGCACAAGCGTAACTCTATACAGTGCACCCATGGCCATATTTCTTGTACTAGAATAACTTGACACAGCTTGCACAAACTGCAGCTGTTACTCTGAATAAGATCATTTCCTTTCAATGACTGCAAGCAGAGATATTGGACATGAAAACAAGCATAGCACAAACTTCGACAACGTTTTGTCAATGGTCTTTAAATAGATTTCACAGGAGAACCCCTCAATAAGTGCAATTTATAGAAACAATCATACATCTGTAGCAGGAGTCTCTTTAGGGCATATGGACTACAATTCATGAAACGACTAATGTAGCTACAAAAATTGGGTCAAATAACAGATGCATCTTTGAAAACTGCTGAAAAAGCAACATTTAAAGGGGTTGTCTCACTACATCGATCCATTTCACCTCAGTCCTGTTTTCTTGGTTTCATTTTGAATTCAGGGGCGTGTTTACTGGCTTCTACTAGACTGCAGTAGAAGCCAGGTCTGTAGCTATAGCAACCAGTGCTGGCGCCTATCAGGAGATATCAAACAGGTCTGTAGCTATAGCGACCCAAGGAGCTGATGCAGCCCATACAAGAGGGGATATCTAGGAATAGGTAGGAGACTGTTAATGGACACATATTGCAAAGTGACTTGTTTTTGCAAGATCTTTAACATAAAAAGCAGCAATCCTTGTAGTGAGACAACCCCGTTAAGTAAAAGAAAAAAAGCACTGTTTATAAATCCCATTTATACGACAAGAAGATGGAGCATAACACAACATTTCAGTAGTGACAGATGCCACCAGCTTTCATTACAGCACATTACCTCGCGCCGCTGTTTCTCACCACAGTCACGGTTTCACCAATAAAGAAGCGACCCTTCACATAGTCGTAGATATCGTCACAGAGATCCGACACCCTCTGGTGATTGGCGAGCGTGGCGAGGTATAACACAGGCACCACTAAAGGCTCGGGAAAGTTCAGCAAACTTTTTTTCACTTTTTTCTCCGATTCAAGTGCCTCTTGGTAAGTAAGCCCAGATTTGCCAGTGAAGGAGCAGCTCCAAACAAGACTGTTGCAGAGGATCGTACGTTCGAAAAACTCACTGTAATAAAGAGGAAAAATGCATCACATGAATAATTACTACAAAAATAGAGGAGTCTGGGTAATTCCACAGGGAACTTCATACGCCCTTAAAGGGGTTGTCTCACTACATGGATTCATCTTACCTCAGTCCTGTTTTCTTCGTTTCACTTTGAATTCAGGGGATTGTTTACTGGCTTCCACTAGGCTGCAGTAGAAGCCAGGTCTGTAGCTATAGCAACCAGTGCTGGCAGCCTATCAGGAGAGATCAAACAGGTCTGTAGCTATAGCAACCAGTGCTGGCAGCCTATCAGGAGAGAGCAAACAGGTCTGTAGCTATAGCAACCAGGCTGCAGCTTCAGGAGCAACAGGTCTGAGTATAGCAACTTGTGGAGCATCGGGAGAGAGCAAACAGGTCTGTAGCTATTGTGACCTAAGGAGCTGATGCAGCTCATACAAGAGTGGATGTCTTGGAATAGGTAGGACACCGATAATGGACATATATTGCAAAGTGACTTGTTTTTGCAAGATCTTTGACATAAAAAAACAATCCTTGTAGTGAGACAACCCCTTTAAAGTGTAGAAAAATGGGTATATTAACGACACGGTCAAGGGGCACTAGCACACTACCCATCTGAGAACTGCATGGGAAAATCATATACGGTTCATTGCAAACTACCATGGTTGCGCAGCAAACACAGGGCATGAAGTTCACACTGTCTAAGTATTAGACCAAGGCATTATGGGAAAGGAGCTGAGAAGCTCAAGCGCCCTCTATTGGATGTAACAAATCCTCAATTCGCTTTTGACCTACTGGGTCTTGAGAAGGCAAAAGGGATATTTAGCCAAGACAGAATCACTCATCTGCAGACCGCTGTATTGTGAGGTTTGCCCCTCATCAGTGCAGAGCGATTGTGGCTGGCTGTGTGGGGAGTGGCTCAGAAAGGGGAACATCTTTCCTTGGAGATGTTCCCCTTTCTAAGTATTAGACTGTACGACTAGACAATCTAAAAATGCATCATGGTGTCGATGAATCTGGCACTTCTTTAGACGGCTTAGTCTACATGTACAGTTCTATTAGTTGGCTTAGTTTATCCCACCTTATTGTGACAAAACGGTGCCACTTTTTTTTTTTTTTTTTTGCATCGCGCAACCAAGCCACATCCTTTAATTGGACGCAGTGAATAAATTTCTAATAGCTTTAAAAAATAAATAAGTGGTCCTACAGAGTATTGACTTCAGGGGGCTGAATACATACAGTATGCACGTCACACTTTTCAGTTTTTTAATTTGCAAAGTTTTAGAAAAGTGCGTATCATCCATCTCCTTTTCACTGAAATCTTTGCTACGCTGTGTTGCTCGATCACATAAAATATCATTAAAATACATTTAAATTTGTGGCTGTAACTTTTAAAAATTAGGAACAGTTCAAATGTTATGAATACTTCTGCAACCCACTGTATGTTAAAGGGAATAGGTCGCCATTTTTTTTTTTTTTTTTTACTTATTAAATCAAGCCCCTGATCCATGTGCTTTTCCTCTCAGTCGGTTTTATTTCCCGATTGTAGATTTCTCTATTCAGCCGTCTATATATCATTGTGGGGAAGAAATTCTTGCTTGCACTGCTTTAACAGCAGTCAGAGAGATACTTTACAGCAGCTTCATGCACATAGGATTCTTAAGACAGTTTCTGTCCCATAGACTTGTATAGGAGAGTTTTCACTGTGAAGGGAGGGGAGAGGGGGAGCTGTGACCTCTCCTCTTGTGACTGGTGGATTCTGTGTTATCTGTACACAATGGTGTCTCCTTTCAGTGTGACCCTGCTTTTACTGATAATGAGCAGACTGATACAGAACAGAAAGTGTCAGAATATTATTAGGCCTAGTGGCCAAAGTGAAAACTGCAGGACTTAGGAATTATTAAAAAAATACTGAAAGTGATCTGGAAAATTAAAAAAACACATAACCAAAAATTCCTAAAAAATGTTTTGAACATAAAAATGTGAGTTAAACAATAAGTCATTTTTTGATGACACATTCCCTTTAAACAAAACCGAACCATACAAGCTTGTACATTCTTTGACTATAGGACTCTACAGATGAGGGATGCCACTATTCGGCATCCGTTTAGTGTCTGCGTCCCGGTGTGTATGTTCGACACTCAAGACAAATAAAGCAAGGCCGTCACACAATACTGGCATGGAGCCCAAAAAGGAAGAAAAATAAATAAAACCTTCCCCGGCAATGCAATACCTGACTTTATTGTGCACACAATAGAAGAGAAGTAAAAAGGAACAGTGAAACTAGTTATACAGGCTCATGGCCTTATCTAAACCCAAGAGAACTAGACACCAACAACTGGTATTAATCTTGAAGAAGGGAAAAAAAAAACAAAAAAAAAAACACCTTGCCCCAGAAAACACGAGAAAGAGACATAAACACATGAACAATAGCCTGTCTGCACAATAGTCTCCGATTACACAGGCTTTGTGCAGTCAGCTGCGTCTCCCCAGAAGTAGCAGCAATGCGCCCGGCATGTCTGTCGGCCTAAAAGGAAGCAGCAGACAGTGGTGGGGATCTGCCCGGCTTACACAAAAGCAGCCGAACACAAAAGAGCGAAAACACGGCCAGAAGGAAAACACTGGAGACTAAAGCATGTGCAAGACTCCAGAGGAAGCAGACAGGACTGGAAGCACCACCACCAACTCGGACAACACCATGTGTCACCACGATATTAGCTGCCTGGTATTTAAAGGGGTTGTCTCACTACATTGATTCATTATACTTCAGTCCTGTTTTCTTGGTTTCACTTTGAATTCCAGGGCGTGTTTACTGGCTTCCACTAGGCTACAGTAGAAGCCAGGTCTGTAGCTATAGCAACCACTGCTGGCAGCCTATCAGGAGAGATCAAACAGGTCTGTAGCTATAGCAACCAGTGCTGGCAGCCTATCATGCGAGATCAAACAGGTCTGTAGCTATAGCAACCAGTGCTGGCAGCCTATCATGAGAGATCAAACAGGTCTGTAGCTATAGCACAGTGTGGCAGCCTATCATGAGAGATCAAACAGGTCTGTAGCTATAGCGACCTGAGGAGCTGATGCAGCCCATACAAGAGGGGATATCTAGGAATAGGTCGGACACTGTTAATGGATACATATTGCAAAGTGACTTGTTTTTGCAAGATCTTTACAAGGATTGCTGCTTTTCATGTTAGCGAGACAACCCTTTTAAGATGGTCTATGAGCTACAGCTCAAGATTTAGCTTCCTAACAATCTGCTAGGTTAAACTAGTGGGACTCAATATTAGCACTTGGGGGGAGGGCGGGGGGGACGACACCTATTTATGTACACAAGCTCTTCTGTTCGTGTGACGTATTTGCAGGGTGTATTTCGACGCATAATTATACTACAAGGCGTCCAAGGTACGTAGCAATGTTGAAAGTAAGCCCTGGCCAGCGCTGCACAGGAACGCGCCGCAATACGCCATGTGAACTCAGCTTTCCATAGAGTACTTGGAGACGTATCAACTCAAGCAATAAAGAGTTAGGCTATGTTCACATGAGGTAATTTCGGCGCGCAGTTCGCCTCGTATTTGTGCGCTGCAATTACGGTAATCCATAGTGCTCATCTTGGTATTTAGGCTATGTTCACACGGGGTAATTTCGCCGCGTATTTGCGCTCTAATGCGGGCGCGCCGAAATTACTGTAATCCACAGTTCTCATAGAGAACTATGGATTACGCCTCTTCTCCCCGCTCGTACAATATGATCGTATTGTACACGCGAGGAGATAAGTGACATGTCAATTACTTGCGGCGAATACGCACCGCGAGTAGTGAATGTCAATGGGGTCGGTGGGCTGCTGCCGCTCACCACCCCACGCCGCGGGAGCACGTGTGTATTAGCGCGAGCTCCCGAAACACACGATGTACTGCAGCGCGTACTCCATCAATCCTTGAGATCAGCACAAAGGTATAAGGGTATTTGTTGCAAACATGTCCACAAAAGTAAGAACTGTGAATCTGTGGAATAGCCGCCTGAGGAGCTGGTCCCAGCAGGAACAGTAGAGTTTCAAGAAAGGCTTAGATACCTACCTGGAACTAAAGAATATTAATGCGTATGTACCCCATGAAAATTTTCTGGACCCTGGCTGTGGAGGCTCTGGGGTCGGACGGGGTTCCCTGGAGCAATTAGTTTTTGCCTTTTGGGTTTCCACATTTTCCGAGCCAAAAGGGTACATAAAATTTTTCAACACATGGGCCTTCTTAAACAAAGTTACCCCAATGTTAGGATCTGCTTCAAAGATACATTGTAATGAATAGTAACGGCGAGTTCTGGCTTTCTTACATTCATTTACCCTTCTTTTTCACTCTCCTTTAGGGCGCGTTCACACAGCAGTGGACAAATACCGGCCGGTTTGCCGGTATTTGTCCTGTGTTGCGGCCTTTCCCCACGCTGCGGGGGGGGGAGGTTTTTTTCTCCCGATGACCCCTCCCTTGAGGTTTCATATTCCGCCCGGGGAAACCGGACGGAGAATGAACATTTCAATTTTTTTTGAGCGCCCCGGGCGGAAAACCCCGGCGAAAACCCTGCAGGGGGACTGTGGGAAGGGGGGACTGGACGGGTTTTCCAGAGAGCACAATGGTGCTCATTGTCGGCCGGTTTTTCAGGCGGTCTGAAAAACCGTCCGAAAACCTGTGCAGTGGGGACATGCCCTTACAGTTTATTTTAGATCCAATTACCTTCCTGTTCTTATACAATAATAATCTTTATTTCTATGCCCCAAACTTTTCGAGACTTTACAAATTAAAGGGGTAAACAACAGACATTCAAATTAAAAGTACTTACGATGAGACACAAGGGGGGGGCCCTGCTGTGAAGTTACAATCTATTAGGGTTTTGGGTGAAACATACAAAGAAGTGCTATTTTTACAAGGTCCAGCCATGTTACAAAAAAAGGGGGGTGGTTACATAAAAATGGATGAACCTCCCACCCACACATACACATATACGATAAGTGCCTGTGAGTGCCCTATGTGGGAGTGACTGATGGGGTTGTTGCAGTAGGGATCTTTCCCTTCTGGCTTTTTTGTGACCCTATGATTGTCAAAAAACCTCACAATTGATCCCATCTTGAAACCCTTTCTGTAGGAGTATTGGATCTACTACTTATTTGGAACAAAGTTTCTTTTCTGCATTATATGGATAATAAGGGCGCGTCCCCACGGTCGGTTTATCCAACTGATATTTGTCTGGTTTCTGTGCCGTGCACACGGCTGCGGGGGACGGCTTTGTTCTGCGATGAAAAAAGCCCTCCCCCTTCCCATTGCTTGAAAATTCCACCCAAAAACCGGACGGAAAAAGGGGAGGGGTTTTCCTAGGACCGTTGTCTTTTTTGCAGTTTGGTTTTTCCCCAACGGTCTGCAAAACCGCAAACCGCTGAAAAACGTCCGAAAAACCCGTGCAATGGGGGACATGCAAGCAACCTTATGAGTGCAGTGGTTTTTTCTCCCACGTGTAGCAAAATGCAATGCCCCTTCATACGAGTGCCGGACTACTCTTATTGAAAAACCACAAGGCGGGCCCGGGAACAGGGATTTCCACAGCAATATAAAGTACAGCACTTGTAAATGGGCTTTCAATACCTCATCCACATGTGCATTAAAAGGAATCCATGACCGATATATTTTCAACTAATTAAAATGAAATACTGATACGTATTCTTTTTTCTAGCGGGTTTTAATTTTTGATTGAGTTTTTTTTTATTTCTGTAGTATTTTGGGGGGCGGCCATCTTGCTGGGCTGCTTTTAACAGCAATTTTGAGATGCTAACGCACCTACAAGGGCAGTCCTAAACGGACAACCCCTTGACTTCTATAGGAGAGTTTTTTAGGCATGCTCTGTGAAGGGGTCACTGTGACATCTCTTGTTGTGACTGGTGGATCCTGTATTATCTATACCTTTCACTGTAACCCTGCCTGTGCCAATAAAAGAATTCTGAAAAGTTTTCCCCCGAACAAAGGGCCAAATGTGTGGGGGTTCATCACGGGACGGGTTGGTCCACGGGCAGGCGGCCATGTTGGGGTTAGTGACATCACGGCGCGGGGCCGGCCTTTTGGGGCGTATGACCAGGCGCGGGGCCGGCCTGTAGGGGGGGGTCGCATGAACCCCCGGCGCGGGGGCCCGGGCCCTGTAGTGGGGGTGTCAGTGACTCACGGGGCGGGGCCGGCCTGTATGGGGGTCATCAGTTTTGTATGAAAACTGTCTAGGTCTAAAATTCTCTTTGATGCCCATATCAACCGAGGCCCCTTTGATTTCAATAGTGCTTGAAAAATGAGAGGGGCCTGTGATTGGTTTCTATGGGGGTCAAAGGAAATTTTTGACCAACAGTTTTATACTGTGGCCCATTGTTAGACCAGTGGTTCTAACCTTTCTAATGCCGTGACCCCCCCAATTAGTTCCCCCGTTTCGGTGACCCCCAAAAACCAAAAAATTATTTTGATGGCTACTTCAAAAATGAAATTTTGCTACAGAGGGGTTTCATATGTGGACGCCTCTGAGCGGTACCCCTACATGCACATAATAAAAGGTACCATCAGAGCCGTTACAAGTGTAACCCTTTTACAGGGGGATTGGTGGTACATGGGGGGGTTTCAAATATATGTGAGCCTTGAGCGGACCTCTACATTTTTACATACAATAAAGGTACCACCAACCTTTTTACATAGTTTGTAACCTTATACGGGGGGCCTGGGGTTTTGGTAGGGGGGGGGTTACATATTTTTGTAAACCCCTCGAGCGGAACCCCTAAAATGCACAACATATAAAGGAAACCATCCGGACAGTACATAATGTTAACCCTTTGCCCGGGGGGGGAGGGGGGGGTGAAATTGAGTACGGCGGGGCCTTTTCCCGTTTGTTTGGGTACATAGTTTTTAGCCCTTTAATGCACGCAGCACCCAAAAGGACGGCGGGAGGTAATCCGCCTCCCCCGGGCAGTACCGCTCACGCAGCGCCTCACGACCCCCAAATCTGCGAGAAAACGGCGCCCACGCCCCCCTTTCCCCTCAGAAAAAGTTAAAACTTGGGGCGCCGCGGGCCTCCCCCCCCTGCGCGGGTTTGCAAGTGCCGCCCACAGCTTTACCTTTCCGCATTCCAGCAGAACCCAGCCTCTGTCCTCCCGGCCCCCCCCTCAGCTCTCCCGGCCGGCCAAACCCCCCTGTGTTTTTTGGGCCGTTCGACCCCCCCGGGGGGTCGCGACCCCCCCGGGTTTAGAACCCTGTGTTAGAAAAATTATTGGGGCCTAGTGGCCCAAAGGGGGAAAAAAACTAAAAATTTTTAGTTTTTTTTTTTAAAAAAAAAAAAAACGATAGTGATTTTGGAAAAGGGAAAAAAAATTTTTTAAAAAAAGTTTTTTAACCGGGAAAAGCGTTTTAAGGGCTTTTTTAAATTACTACATAAGGACCCCGCACCTGCACGGGGAAACCCCGGTGAAGATTTGCTGGGCAAAATTTTATCAAAACTAATCCCAAGTAAAAGAAAAAGGTTTTTTGGGGGACAGCGAAAAAACGGGGGCCCGTTATGGAAAAAAAAAACAATGTATTGGTATCCATAAAATATAAATTAAAAAATCAAAGAGGCGGGGAAAAAAGGGAAAAAGCATTTTCCAAGACACTCACCTGCCGACGCTTTTCTGGCACTAACTTCCGGGGCCCTTTATTCATGCGGGGGCCCCTCATCTTTTACTTGCATTTTTGGGGCGGGGAGCAAGAACGGCGTTTAAAATTTGTGCGGGTTCCCAAGCAAGGGCTGGGGAAAGTCGGAAAAGCCAAAACCCCCGGGACTCCCTATTTCCCAAACCTCAGACGGGCCTGATTTCCCTCTACAGGCGCATTTTTAAGTGAAAAAATTTTACTGAGAAAAATGGTAACATCGGGCCTGTTTTTTTCACCTTAAATACAATAATCAAGCCATTTAGGTAGAACAGACACTGAAAAAAGAAAAAAGGGAAACAATGTTTTGAATTTTTTTGAACACTTTGGGTCGATTTTAAGAAAAAGCTGTATTTGTATCCAAGCCAGTCTCCCCAACCAACTTTGGGGAATGTGTAAAGGGGACCGGGGATCAGTTTTTGGGTAAAGATATGCTTGAACTGATTCAACCCCAGAAGGATTCGGGCAAAAAGGCTGAAAGCCAAAGTCAGATATCCCAAATACTAACAAAATAATAAAAAGTAACATTTTAATTTTTAGGAGCAAAACAGTAACAATGCAGTTACAGGAAAGAATCTGCTGAACTAAGCAGATGCTAAATACTTGCAAGTCACATTTATGTATAAGATCGGTAAGATGACTGTACATAAAATTACAGTAGCCTCATGTACAAAGCTGTAGTGGAGGGTGAGATATTGCGCCTGAAAGTCACAAGTACAAAACATTGTTACCATTTTGCTTGTCAGTGTAAAATATATTTATTGATTATGACTTTAGAACACAAAAAAATTGTAAATAGGCAAAACACTGCAGGAACATTCGTGGAGTCGTGGAGAAATAGTATCGCCTCCATCAGATCCTGCATACATGACCTCACATCTGATCTCATTATTTCCAGGCTAGAGAACGGCCTCTCTACACTAACTTGGGTTGGTGGCAAAGCGGTGACCACAGGGGCAAAACCTCTAACAATGTCGGGGTATAAAGGAATTGCCTCAGCCACAGTCAGTTTTGATGAATGGTTGAACTCTTCTACTTCTTTGAAAGCAGGTGAAAAATGTTGCTGAAACCTGTTTGCCATGGCAGCGGAATCTTTTCCCCTGGGGCAGCGCTTTGCCTGCTCCATGTCATCAATTACACTCCTCATGTGATGAGGCTGAAGATATGGGAGCAGTCGCACTGGCCGGACCCAAGTCCTCTTGCTCTTTGCACTGCATCTAACTAACTGGACCAACTAATCATATATTTTGGGAGTCGGTCAATTTTAGGACGACTCCAACTCCTGCAAAATAGGCACCGACTCCAGGACTCTAACTCCACAGCCCTGGGGACAATCCTGCAATATACAGGTGAGCTGACTATTTTTCCCTTTGATAGTTTTTATCAAAACTAATGCAAGGGAAAAAAAATTTTAAAGTTGCCCTTAAAATCAGACATGATGTAAACTGACCTCCTGCGACAGACAACTCTCGCTTTCTTTTGCACAACTTACAATAAACGCGCCGCTGGTTTGCATTAGCAAAGCCTCTAAAATGTCTGAAAAGCTTGAAAAGTTAAAGGGGTTGTCTCACTACAAGGATCGCTGCTTTTTATGTTAAAGATCTTGCAAAAACAAGTCACTTTGCAATATATGTCCAATAACAGTGTCCTACCTATTCCTAGATATCCCCTCTTGTATGGGCTGCATCAGCTCCTCAGGTCACTATAGCTACAGACCTGTGGTGATCTCTCCTGATAGGCTGCCAGCACTGGTTGCTATAGCTACAGACCTGTTTGATCTCTCCTGATAGGCTGCCAGCACTGGTTGCTATAGCTACAGACCTGTTTGATCTCTCCTGACAGGCTGCCAGCACTGGTTGCTATAGCTACAGACCTGGCTTCTACTGCAGCCTAGTAAAAAGCCAGTAAACACGCCCCTGAATTCAAAATGAAACCAAGAAAACAGGACTGAGGTAAAATGAATCAATGTAGTGAAACAACCCCTTTAAAGGGGTTTCGACATCACAGACACTAACGGCATATCGATAGGAGATGCCATCCATGTCACACCGGTACAGATCCCACCGATCTCCAGACCAGGCCCCCGAAACTCACAGTTCTGAATGGAGAAGTGGCTGAGCTGGCACGGTCACTCTCCATTCATTTCAATGGAAGTTCCAAGTACAGGTGAGTATTTGCATCCAGCTTTAGTCAGAACTCCTACTAAAATGAATGGAGATTAAGGGTATGTTCACACGGCGTCTTTGTGAAGTATTTCAGGGCATTTTTGCGCTGCAGTACGACCCGCCGATACAACAATTACATAACATTTTCCCTGACGCGTGCTGCGCGCCGAGAAGGGCATGCGGCGGAAAGTGAAGTCAATGGGAGCCGCAAGACTGCCAGCACATACTTCTATAACACCCGGCGTATAGCGGCGCACACAGGTGTGCAGCACTATACACCGTATGAACTCACCCTAACTGCACAAGCGCGGCCACTTCTCCTGTTCTGGAGATGTGAACAAACCACTGAAAAATCCCATAGACTTTAATAGTAAAAACGTTCGGTAGTCTCCACAGAACGATTTTTTCTGCTTTTTTTTTGCTGCTGGACGTTTTTTGTAACATGTTGCAGAAGACACCAGAGCACGGCAGAAAATTTACTATTTTGGGCAAAAAAAAAATGCACCAAAAAACGCAAGACGCACCAAAAACGGTCACTTTTTGAGCTGCTATTGACATTCACTGGACTAAAAACTCAGTTTTATGAACGGTTTTAGGAAATTTTTGTCTTCGCCTTATAGTCAATAGGTATCATCGCAGGGTTTAAGATTTCGGACCTAGTAAAAGAACAGAAAAAAAAAAAAAGACATAACGGCGCAGATGTGACCCCGGCCTCAGGCAGCGCTCACAGCTACACTGGGGTTCAGAAAGATTTTGACTCGAAAAGTGCACTAGGGCGAATTTGGGCTGACGTACGAGGACATTGTGACAGACATCGGACGGACCCTATAAGGGTCATCCAGTAATATCCGCGGCGGTCCTTAGCAGGGGCGGCAGTCACAGATACACGCGTTGGTCACATGCAGGGGTCATCGTCACATACCGCGTTGGTCACAAAGGGGGTCCTATCCAAAACCAGCGTTGGTCACGCAGGGTCGGCAGTCCTATACCGCGTGGTCACATAGCAGGGGTTCATCCATCACCGCGTTGGTCACTTGGGGGGGCATTCACATAACGCGTGGTCACTGCAGGGGTCATCAGTCACATATACCGCGTTGGTCACATAGCAGGGGTCATCAGTCACATATACCGCGTTGGTCACGTAGCAGGGGTCATCAGTCACATATACCGGTTTTCCCAAGAGGGTCTCATCACATATACCGCGTTGGTCACATAGCAGGGGTCATCAGTCACATATACCGCGTTGGTTCGTGCGTACAAAGTCCCATACCCGTGGCCTAGGGGGTCACAGTCACATACCGCGTGGTCAGAGCAGGGGGTCTCAGTCACATATACCGCGTTGGTCATGTAGCAGGGGTCGGCAGTCAGGTAGCGAGGGTCGGCCATGTAGTGGGAGTCGGTCGGTTGCTCCGGTTATGTCGGCCATGTAGCGGGTATGTCGGCCATGTAGCGGGTATGTCACGCAGTGGGGTTGGTTAGCCGGTCACACAGTGTGGTGGTCAGAGGAGGGGGGTCCTCCGCAAGGCACGGGTCGGGCCCCAGGGTGGCATAGTCACATCACAGTGCGAGTTGGACACCTAGCGGGGACGGCCACGCAGTGGTGGTCATCAGTCACATCACAGTGCGAGTTGGACACCTAGCGGGGACGGCCATGCAGTGGGGGTCGTCAGTCACATCACAGAGCGGGTTGGTCACCTAGCGGGGACGGCCATGCAGTGGGGGTCGTCAGTCACATCACGGAGCGGGTTGGGTTTACCAGCGGGCGGGCCCTGCATGGGGTCGTCATCACATACGAGCGGGGTTTGGCACCTAACGGGGACGGGCCCTCAAAATGGGGGGCTCAGCCCCACACGGCGCGGTTGCTCCGGTCACGTCGGCCATGTACGGCGCACGCACAGGGGTGGGGGCCCCTCACACAGTGCGGTGGTCATATAGTGGGGGTTGCTCCGTCACGTCGCGGGGTTGGCCATGTAGTGGGGGTCGTCAGTGACATCACGGCGCGGGGATCGGCCATGTAGTGGGGGTTCAGCCTCGCCAGCTTGGGAGAGTTTCTGTGACGTTACGAAAATTGGGGATACCCCCACTTTGGGGGGGGGGGCCCGTGGGGGCAGGAGGGGGGTCGGCCGGTGCCCGGGGGCAGGAGGGGTCGCCGTAGCCGAGCGCGGGCAAGGGGGGGGTTTGCCTTATGCCCAGGGTGCAAAAGGGGGGGGGGTCACCGTCCCCGGGGGCAATAGGGGGGGTCCCGTCTCCGGGGGCCCAGGAGGGGGTGGTCGCCTCCCGGGGGGGGGGCGGGGGGTGGGCCTGCCCGGGCTGCATGAGGGGGGGTTCCCGGGTTCCCACAGGGGGTGGGGGGTCCCCTCCCAGGGGGGGCAGGGGGGGGGGGTCGCCGTCCTCCGGGGCAGGGTTGGTCCCTCCCCCGGGGGCGGAGAGGGGGGTCGCCGTGCCCGGGATTTTGGGAGAGGGGGTACCCGTGCCTGGGGGGCAGGAGGGGGGGGTCGCTTGCCCGGGGGCAGGGGGGGAGGGGGGTCGCCGTGCCCGGGGGCAGGAGGGGGGTCGCCGTGCCCGGGGGGCAGGAGGGGGGGTCGCCGTGCCCAGGGGGCAGGAGGGGGGGTCGCCGTGCCCGGGGGCAGGGGGGGGGGTCGCCGTGCCCGGGGGCAGGAGGGGGGGTCGCTGTGCCCGGGGCGGGAGGGGGTCGCCGTGCCCGGGGGCAGGAGGGGGGGGGGGGGTCGCTGTGCCCGGGGCAGGAGGGGGGTCGCCGTGCCCGGGGGCAGGAGGGGGGGGTCGCGTCCCGGGGGGGGGGGGGGTCCCCGTGCCCGGGGCGGAGGGGGGGTCCCCGTGCCCCGGGGGGAGGGGGGGGGTCCCCTGCCCGGGGCAGGAGGGGGTCGCCGTGCCCGGGGGCAGGAGGGGGTCGCTGTGCCCGGGGGCAGGAGGGGGGTCGCGTGCCCGGGGCAGGAGGGGGTCGCCGTGCCCGGGGGCAGGAGGGGGGGGTGCCCGGGCCGGGGGGGCAGTGGGGGAGGAGGGGGTCGCCGTGCCCGGGGCAGGAGGGGGTCGCTGTGCCCGGGGGGCAGGAGGGGGGTCGCCGTCCCCCGGGGGCAGGGGGGGGGGTTCCCCGTGCCGGGGGCAGGAGGGGGGTCGCCGGTGCCCGGGGGCAGGAGGAGGGGGGGTCGCCGTGCCCCGGGGGGCAGGAGGGGGCGCTGTCCCCGGGGGGGGAGGGGGGGTCGCCGTGCCGGGGGCAGGAGGGGGGGGGCCGCCGTCCCCGGGGGGCAGGAGGGGGGGTCGCCGTGCCCGGGGCAGGAGGGGTCGCTATGCCCGGGACACCGCGCACTTCCCCGCACAGTCATGAGGGGCGCGGGCGCCATAACAAAGGAGGCTCTTACTCGTAGTCCCTGAAGACCTCGTTGGTCACCCGGCAGTAGAAGAGGCGCTCGGCGGGCTGCAGGTCGGCGGGCGGCGGGCTCCGGATGAACGGCTTGCGGTGCAGCAGCGGCATGGCTCCTGTGGAGACAGACACGGTCAGCGCCAGTCACGCAGCTTCTTCCGGGCGCCGCCAACAAGACCGAGGAGGCCTCAGGGAAGCCCGCACCGGCGGCCACGTGACTGAGGCGGGAAGAAAGAGCGGGGGGAGCCGGGAGCCATGTGCGGGGCCGCCGGTCACTTCCGGCTGTGAGGCGCTGGCGGGGGCGGCGGGTACCTTGTGTCGGTGCAGCTGCTGGCGGGAGCGGGAAGTGAGCGCCGGATCTGCCCCTATTGTGTGACAGCGGCGCGCTGATTGGTGCGCGGGGAAGAGCGGCGCGGCCTGTGCCCAGCTGTGAGGAGACGGCCGGGGAGACGGGGGCCCCAGCCCCGGGCTCAGGGGAGACAGGCGGCCCCCGCACCGGGCTCAGGGGAGACGGGGGGCCCCAGCACCGGGCTCAGGGGAGACGGGGGGCCCCAGCACCGGGCTCAGGGGAGACGGGGGGCCCCAGAACCGGGCCAGGGGAGACAGGGGCCCCAGCACCGGGGCTCGGGGGAGCAGGGGGCCCAAAGCACCGGGCTCCGGGGAGACAATGGGGGAGACAGGCGGCTCCAGCACCAGGCACAGGGGAGACAGGGGGCCCCAGCACCGGGCTCAGGGGAGACAGGGGCCCCAGCACCGGGCTGGGGAGCAGGCCCCAGCACCGGGCTCAGGGGAGACAGGGGGCCCCAGCACCGGGCTCAGGGGAGACTATGGGGGAGACAGGCGGCCCCAGCACCGGGCTCAGGGGAGACAGGGGGCCCCAGCACCGGGCTCGGGGTGAGACTATGGTGGTGACAGGCAGCTCCGGGCTCAGGGGAGACTATGGGGGAGACAGTGGGCCCCAGCACCGGGCTCAGGGGAGACTATGGGGGAGACAGGGGGCCCCAGCACCGGGCTCAGGGGAGACTATGGGGGAGACAGGCGGCCCCAGCACCGGGCTCGGGGGAGACAGGCGGCCCCAGCACCGGGCTCGGGGGAGACAGGCGGCCCCAGCACCGGGCTCGGGGGAGACAGGCGGCCCCAGCACCGGGCTCGGGGGAGACAGGCGGCCCCAGCACCGGGCTCGGGGGAGACAGGGGGCCCCAGCACCGGGCTCGGGGGAGACAGGCAGGCCCCAGCACCGGGCTCGGGGGAGACAGGCGGCCCCAGCACCGGACTCAGGGGAGACTATGGGGGAGACAGGTGGCCCCAGCACCGGGCTCAGGGGAGACAGGGGGCCCCAGCACCGGGCTCAGGGGAGACTATGGGGGAGGGACAGGGGGCCTCAGCACAGGGGCTCAGGGCGAGACTCATGGGGGAGACAGGCGGCCCCAGCACCGGGCTCAGGGGAGACTATGGGGGAGGACACGGCTGAGCCCCAGCACAAGGCTCAGGGGAGACTATGGGGGAGACAGGCGGCCCCAGCACCGGGCTCAGGGGAGACTATGGGGGAGACAGGCGGCCCCAGCACCGGGCTCAGGGGAGACTATGGCGGAGACAGGGGGCCCCAGCACCGGGCTCAGGGGAGACAGGGGGCCCCAGCACCGGGCTCAGGGGAGACAGGGTGCCCCAGCACCGGGCTCAGGGGAGACAGGGGGGCCCCAGCACCGGGCTCAGGGGAGACAGGGGGCCCCAGCACCGGGCTCAGGGGAGACAGGGGGCCCCAGCACCGGGCTCAGGGGAGACAGGGGGCCCCAGCACCGGGCTCAGGGGAGACAGGGGGCCCCAGCACCGGGCTCAGGGGAGACTATGGGGGAGACAGGGGGCCCCAGCACCAGGCTCAGGGGAGACGGGGGGCCCCAGCACCGGGCTCAGGGGGGAGACAGGGGGCCCCAGCCCCGGGGCTCAGGGGAGGACTATGGGGGAGAAGGGGGCCCAAAGCACCGGGCTCAGGGGGGGACTTGGGGAGACAGGGGGCCCCAGCACCGGGCTCAGGGGAGACTATGGGGGAGACAGGGGGCCCCAGCACCGGGCAAAGGGGAGACTATGGGGGAGACAGGGGGCCCCAGCACCGGGCAAAGGGGAGACAGGGGGCCCCAGCACCGGGCAAAGGGGAGACAGGGGGCCCCAGCACCGGGCAAAGGGGAGACTATGGGGGAGACAGGGGGCCCCAGCACCGGGCACAGGGGAGACTATGGGGGAGACAGGGGGCCCCAGCACCGGGCAAAGGGGGGAGACTATGGGGGAGACAGGGGGGCCCCAGCCCCGGGCAAAGGGGAGACAGGGGGCCCCAGCACGGGCTCAGGGGGACAGGGGGCCCCAGCACCGGGCTCAGGGGAGACAGGGGGCCCCAGCACCGGGCTCAGGGGAGACTATGGGGGAGACAGGGGGCCCCAGCACCGGGCTCAGGGGAGACTATGGGGGAGACAGGGGGCCCCAGCACCGGGCACAGGGGAGACTATGGGGGAGACAGGGTGCCCCAGCACCCGGCTCAGGAGAGACTATGGGGGAGACAGGGGACACCAGGCTCAGGGGAGACTATGGGGGAGACAGGGGGCCCCAGCACCAGGCTCAGGGGAGACTATGGGGGAGACAGGCGGCCCCAGCACCAGGCTCGGGGGAGACAGGCGGCCCCAGCACCAGGCTCGGGGGAGACAGGCGGCCCCAGCACCAGGCTCGGGGGAGACAGGCGGGCCCAGCACCCGGCTCGGGGGAGACAGGCGGCCCCAGCACCAGGCTCGGGGGAGACAGGCGGCCCCAGCACCAGGCTCGGGGGAGACAGGCGGCCCCAGCACCAGGCTCGGGGGAGGCTCGGGGGGCGACAGCGGGCCCCAGCACCAGGCTCGGGGGAGACAGGCGGCCCAGCACCAGGCTCGGGGGAGACAGGCGGCCCCAGCACCAGGCTCGGGGGAGACAGGTGGCCCCAGCACCAGGCTCGGGGGAGACAGGCGGCCCCAGCACCTGGCTCGGGGGAGGCTATGGGGGAGACAGGGGGCCCCAGCACCAGGCTCAGGGGAGACAGGGGGCCCCAGCACCGGGCTCAGGGGAGACTATGGGGAGACAGGGGGCCCAGCATCGGGCTCAGGGGAGACAGGGGGCCCCAGCACCAGGCTCGGGGGAGACAGGCGGCCCCAGCATCGGGCTCAGGGGAGACAGGCGGCCCCAGCACCAGGCTCAGGGGAGACAGGCGGCCCCAGCACCAGGCTCAGGGGAGACTATGGGGGAGACAGGGGGCACCAGCACCAGGCTCAGGGGAGACAGGGGGCCCCAGCACCGGGCTCGGGGGAGACAGGCGGCCCCAGCACGGGCTCGGGGGAGACAGGCGGCCCCAGCACCGGGCTCGGGGGAGACAGGGGGGGCCCCAGCACCGGGCTCGGGGGAGACAGGGGGCCCCAGCACCGGGCTCGGGGGAGACAGGGGGCCCCAGCACCGGGCTCGGGGGAGACAGGGGGCCCCAGCAACGGGCGCGGGGGAGACCGGGGGGCACAGCACCGGGCTCGGGGGAGACAGGGGGCCCCAGCACCGGGCTCGGGGGAGGACAGGGGGCCCAGCACCGGGCTCGGGGGAGACAGGGGGCCCCAGCACCGGGCTCGGGGGAGACAGGGGGCCCCAGCACCGGGCTCGGGGGAGACAGGGGGCCCCAGCACCGGGCCCGGGGCAGACAGGGGGCCCCCCCACCGGGCTCGGGGGAGACAGGGGGCCCCAGCACCGGGCTCGGGGGAGACTATGGGGGAGACAGGGGGCCCCAGCACCGGGCTCGGGGGAGACTATGGGGGAGACAGGGGGCCCCAGCACCGGGCTCAGGGGAGACTATGGGGGAGACAGGGGGGCCCAGCACCGGGCTCAGGGAAGACTATGGGGGAGACAGGCGGGCCCCAGCACGGGCTCAGGGGAGACTATGGGGGAGACAGGCGGCCCAGCACCGGGCTAGGGGGAGACTATGGGGGAGGACAGGCGGCCCCAGCACGGGCTCGGGGGAGACTATGGGGGAGACAGGGGGGCCCCAGCACCGGGCTCGGGGGAGACTATGGGGGAGACAGGCGGCCCCAGCACCGGGCTCGGGGGAGACTATGGGGGAGACAGGCGGCCCCAGCACCGGGCTCGGGGGAGACTCTGGGGGAGACAGGCGGCCCCAGCACCGGGCTCGGGGGAGACTATGGGGGAGACAGGCGGCCCCAGCACCGGGCTCAGGGGAGACAGGCGGAGAGAAACAGCACAAGGATGGGCTCAGGGGAGACCATGGGGGATACAGTAGGCCAGAAACGGCACAAGGCCGGCTCAGGGGA
Organism: Phyllomedusa bahiana; assembly: GCA_025379985.1. NCBI lineage: Eukaryota > Metazoa > Chordata > Amphibia > Anura > Hylidae > Phyllomedusa > Phyllomedusa bahiana. The sequence continues at coordinate 4,308 of JAODAL010026384.1, read as the reverse complement.
GACTATTACCCCCTGCCTCAAAAAAAAACAAAAAAAAAAACTGGGTCCGGAACCTATCCTTATTAATTCTATACCCTAAACTACCCTAGATGTATAGAGATTGTTCTTTAGTGCTATAATTTCACATAGGGCATATTATGGAAAAAGACTGTCCCACATGTTTCTGTACCCACCTTACTTCTTCTAATAGGCAGCGTACCATAGATGCTCTGAACCATACGTTCTAGCTTTTCTTTGTGGCATCCTCCCTCTTTCCCTGTTCATCTTATTTTGAGATTTTCTAAACTAAACAATCAATGTCCCCTGAAGAAGTAAGGTGGGTACAGTCTTTTTCCATAATATGCCCTATGTGTAATTATATCACTAAAGAACAATCTCTATACATCTAGGATAGTTTAGGGAATAGAATTAATAGGAATAGGTTCCAGATGGAGCCGTCCTTGTTGGGACGAGGACCCCGTTTTTTTTGAGGCAGGGAGTAATAGGAACCTCCTTTACAGGGCTGTGGAGTCGGAGTCGGTGGCTATTTTGCAGGAGTCGGAGTCGTCATAAAATGGACCGACTCCGACTACCAAAATATATAATTAGTTGGTCCAGTTAGTTCGATGCAGTGCAAAGAGCAAGAGGATTTGGGTCTGGCCGGTGCTGCTGCTCCCATATCTTCAGCCTCATCACATGAGGAGTGTAATTGATGACATGGAGCAGGGAAAGATTCTGCTCCATGGCAAACAGATTTTAGCAAAATTTTTCACCTGCTTTCAAAGAAGTAGACAATCAACCATTCATCAGGCCTGACTGTGGCTGAGGCAATTCCTTTATACCCTGACATTGTTAGAGATGTTGCCCCTTTGGTCACCGCTTTGCCCCCCACCCAAGTTGGTGTAGAGAGGCCGTTCTCTAGCCTGGAAATAATGAGATCAGATGTGAGGTCATGTATGCAGGATCTGATGGAGGCAATACTATTTCTCAGAACAAATTCAGAGACTCCACAAATGTCCTGCAGTGCTTTGCATATTTACAATTTTTTGGTGTTTTAAAGTCATATCCAATAAATATATTTTACACTGACAAGCAAAATGGTAACAATGGTATGAACTTGTGACTTTCAGGTTCCATATCTCACCATCCACTACAGCTTTGTACATGAGGCTACTGTAATTTTATATACAGACATCTTACATCTTATATATAAATGTGACTTGAAAGTATTTAGCATCTGCTTAGTTCTGCAGATTCTTTCCTGTAACTGCATTGTTACTGTTTTGCTCCTAAAAATCAAAACGTTAATTTTTATTATTTTGTTAGTATTTGGGAAATCCACCTTTTGGTTTTCAATACTGTCTGAATCCTTCTGGGCTCGGGATCAGATTAAAGCATGTCTTGATCAAAATCTGATCCCAGGTCTCTTCCACACATTCCCAATGTTGGTGCAGACTGGATTTGGATACAAATAAAGCTTTTTCTTCCACTCTACCCACAAGTGTTCAAAAGATCAAAACATTGTTACCCTTTTGCTTGTCAGTGTCTGTTCTACCTTAATAGCTTGATTATTGTATCATAAGATGATAAACAGCCTGATGTCACCATTTTTACACAGTAAAGTTATCACTTAAACATGCGCCGTGTATGAGGGAGTCAGGAGTCGGAGGTTTGGGAAATTGAGGAGTCGGAGTCGGGGCTTCGGCTTGCCGACTCCACAGCCCTGCTCCTTTAGGGACTACATAGGGATTATATTTATACCTTGTTTTTTCCCCCTTTTTCCTTCTCCCTATTCTCTTTTGGACTTTAGAAGACATTGGGGCAGATTTATCAGTAGTGTCTTACTTTTAGACAATGTAAAGTTAGACTAGACAGTCTTACAATGCGCCACATTTATCATGGTGTTGATAAAACTGACGCAGGTTAGAACTGTCTAGTCTAAGTTTGTACCATCTTTAAGTTGGCTTACTTTTATGTCAGAATTTGGTCGCAGATTCTGGCGCATTGTTTGACACATTTAAGCCACGCCCCTCCACGAAACCACGCCCCTTTGTGGGACGAGATGCAGAAGCGCCTGAAACACATAGTAAATGTGGCGAAAAGCTGGTTTTTGGTACAAATTGAGCCAGAATGCTGGTGCAACTGCCTTGATAAATCTGCCCCATTATCTTCCGGCTATATAATACGGTACAGATACCCCTTTTTGGCTCTATGATTTTTAGTTTGTTATATTAGCTTTAACTATATTAATAGCAATATTTTTTAATGCAGATTTAATAAAAGTTCATTTTTATTGCTGTTTTTCCTGTCCAAAGTACATTCTGTATGTGTGTTTCTTTTCTGTATGCGTGTTTAACACACACAATTATTTTGGTTTTTTTTTTGGAAACATACCACTGTAGTTTTTATGAGCCAAAGCCAAAAAATTGACCCAGTAGAAGAACAGTATTAGTCCTTCCTTCATAATAGGTAGCAATTTTTCTAAAAAAAAAGGGAGAATAGGCAGAAGGGAATTCAGTTGCCTGTCCCCTTTAGTAAGATAGCGGCCTCCTCTCAATTCACATGTAAATTCCCCCCGTTATTGAGGATAAAGAAACCCTCAGACCGTGACAGGTCTTTGCCATAGATTGTAATAAATGAAGGGACAGCTTAAAGAACGCCCCCAACCCAGAAAATTTATGGCAAAAAAATCTATGGGTACACTACCTATTTTGAAAAAAGGGCCCCAAAAAAGTTCCCCATGAGAAGGGAGAGGGTGTATGTTGTGCAGTTTTCCCAATTTTGTTTTATGGGGGGGACACAAAATTTTCAGGGGAAATTATTAACATGCCATAAATATCTGATAATGGGACACTTTTTTAAAGGGGTTGTCTATCCAAATTTTATAGAAGCATGAATGAAATAATGTGCTTTGCTCTGTCACTTCCTGGTAAGCTGTCTGTAATTTTGCATTGAGCTTGTGTATTCGATTCTTGTTTTCAGTTAATTTAGCTAAATTACCTTCTACAGGCAGGAAAAGTTTCGAGCTAATGTAAACGTAGAGCAATTACTGGCTTTTTTTAAAAGATATAAAACAAAAGCTTCACTGCTGGTGGGCCCTGTGTGATGAGTCACCCCTGTTTAGATAGAAAAACAGCAAGGGGGGAAGGGAGTACACAGGTGGTCACTTGGGAACCGAGAGCCCTCAGAAGGTAAAAAAACACTTGTGCCCCTTAACAAGAAAGATGAAAACGCTTTTAAATTTGGAAAAATCTTTTGTTTCCCTCATTTTGAAAATCTTTGTAGTGAAAACCCCCCTTTAAACTTGGGTTTACTAAAATGATATGATTTCCTTTGGCCCCTCTTTCCCCAGTATAGACCCCAAGTGCTATGGATGTCTTCTAAAGAAATGTAGCGGCATACTGTAGAAATTTTTTTTTCTTAAATCACAGTATCTGAAATTAAAACAGATGTTGCCCGGACTGCTTCTTGCTGAGAGGTTGTGGATGTTATGGGCCCTATCTTTCCACAACTTGACCTGCTTTCCCTGGGAACCCTTCTGGAGCTGAGAGAGGGGGAAAAGTTCTGGATTTAAACATTTGGCTGTATAGAGATTATTTTTCTAATGCTCTCACTACTCCACTAGGATATTTAAAGGGGTTTTGCCAGGGCGAAAGTTTTTTAATTCTTTACACAGGGAGAATGTCAACAAATCATGTGGTCATGAAAGCTGCAGGGGTGAGAGGAAGGGGGGGAGTTAATAAAAAGTACAACAAAAGGTTCTCATCAGCAAGAACAGTCGGTGCACTTTTCCCGGTGCCTTAAAAGCTATTCATTTTGCCTGTCATCAGATAAGAATGTTTCACGCAAACGCAGCAAGTCCTCGGTTGTGTCTAGTGGAAGCTTTAGGTAAAAAAAAGGGGGATTTAGAAATGCTGTGTTTTCAGAGGCTTCATTTTTTTAATCACATATATTTGAAAAGTGATTAAAAACCCCTTTTTTGGGGGTTCCCCCGTCAACATTACTGGTGGGAAACCCCCCTTTAGATAGTGGGCGTAATGGCCGGTGGAAAACTGCGAGTCTCCTGGGGTGAGTGAGTGGGGAACCATGTTATATGTAGTCTCTAGAGACGGCAGCCCTGTTTTACTGTAGTCACCCAGAGACAGGAGCCGTGTTTTTTTGTATGTTCGAGACAGGTAGCAGTGTTTTACTGTATGTTCCCAGAGGAAGGTGGCCTGTTTTATGTATGTCTCCCAGAGACAGGTAGCAGTGTTATACTGTATGTTCTAGAGAAGGGGGCCTGTTATACTGTAGTCTCCTAGAGACAGGTAGCAGTGTTATACTGTATGT